>JAFEMH010006737.1:0-114398 GCA_022495995.1 Adenophora triphylla var. japonica | reverse complement strand
TTTTGCTTCCGTTGAATGAATGTATGACTTGTGAAAAACTGTTTATTTGTGCTATTTCATGAAAAAATGTGACGGAGTTTTTACTTCCCGTCGACTCGATGTATGAATGTTTTTCTTCATGTATGAATGAATGAATGGTGATTGTTGAAAACTCTTTTCCTCTGTGCAAGAAAAATGGGGCTGAGTACACTGTATGCTGTTATGCTGCCGAATTTTCTTCAAAATTTTATGATGCATGTGTGTGCTCTCTTTCTTTTTTGAATGCAAAATTTTGACACTTTTGACATTTTTGTTTCCCCTCTCTTTTTTTTTTTTTTGCGAGGTGGAAACAATTTCGTGATTCGGCGAGCAATGAACAAGATGAAGACTCGAGGATCGCTGGAGTCTCGTTATTAGTCTATGGGACCTAGGCTGTGATATGGGCGTAGGAGCCATGATGAGTCCTAGACAGATCGTCATTGAGACCGGCTTTCAGTACGAAGTTCATCGAGTGCTCGCAGGGGTTCAAGGTCAAGTTTCCCAAAGCAGTAAGGGCCTCGATCTCCGCTTGGCACAAAGATCACCGTGGGACGTGACCCACACATTCCACTTCTTCGGGCGCAAGGGCGACGTGTTACGCAGCTCTTCTCGATTATGCCGCGATTACGGGCTTGTCCTTTAATGGACGCAAAGATTGAAAGTGGAGAGATGGTTACAGCGACTTGGATCCGCAGCCCTTCTAGGATTTTCCCTATTCCCAAAAAGGGGATGGGTATGGAGTACGCCGTGGTCGAGGGAAAGATTGTGGAGAGCATTGGGAGCTACGAGGCTGGGACGAGAGGATAGGCGCCGAGCGCATTGCTAGGGCCTTTTTATGGTTTGCTTTTTCGAGCACGCTTTTTGGACATGCCGAGGGGACGACTGTTTTTTGCTTTGCTGCGGTCCCTGGAGGATGTGAGGATGGCCGGAGAGGTCTCTTGGGGAGAGGCAGGGCTGGCAGAGCTCTATTTCGCTCTAGATCGGTATAGCCGAAAGGCCGTCGCTTCCTTGACATGCTTCGAGTTCCTCCGGAGGTATAAGCTTTCCTTTTGCTTTCCCTCTTTTCTTTAAGCACGTATCTTTTTCGCACTTAATTGATGTGATCTTTACCTTTCGCAGTATGGGCGCTGGAGTTCTTTCACGTCACGATGCGGCGACAGGCAGAGTATGTCGGGGCATATCCGGCCATGCGTTTCTGGTCCAAGTTTGCCCGGGAGAAGAAGGGTTCCAGGGGGCGCACGACCTCGATACTGTGGATCGCTGCCTTTGACGGGGCCGAGACGGATGAGGGGATGATATTCTATCCCCGGGATCGTTCGACGTGGCGCACCCGAGGGGCGCCGAGATACGGGACCGTGCCGGAGGATTTTGAGGGCTTCGACTTGCGACGTGTATTATCTCGGGGGAGAGAGTGACGCGCCAAAGCATGGCGTGAATTCGCCTTGATGACACCGGTGGAGCCTCCCGCCGACATGATGCATCCGAGTGAGAGGCCTGAGACTGGGGCGATTACCGAGGCGGCGCACTTCTCGGCATTTGTGGCGATTGAGCAAGATCCGGATTTGTCTTGAGGAGGCCGAGGATGCCCTGTGTTCTTGATAGAGAGGGATTAGGGATCCCGCGGTACCCTGGACGGACTTTTCATATGTCCAGGATGGGGTTAGATTGAGGGTGCAGATCCCCCAACTCGAGCGGCTTCCACGAGCTTTCCGCCTCGTCCGGTATGAAGGTACGGCTTCTCCTTCCCACCTCTTTTTTTTTTGCTTCTCGTCTCTTTCCTTTCTTTCCGTCATCATTTTTCGCCTCAACTATTTCGACGCTTTTGCCGTGCAGCTTCCTGAGGTGGTCGTGGAGAAGTTAACGGCAGTGATCGGGCTAAGAGATTCATTAGGAGGATGGTTGCTTGTGGAGCCCTCGTGCTAGAGCGAGGCGACCACGCCGGCGCCCGTCGAGCGGGAGACTTCCCCCGAGCCTTCCGAGCGTTCTTCCGAGACTCCTCTTCTCCTCTCATAGATCCTCGCGTGCAGTGCCGCTCTTCTGGACCACGTCATTCCTGAGATCCGTACGGGCAGGACACGTCCGGCATCATGGTGGATCTTCTTCGCACGTCCAGAGTCCGACGCCTTCACCTTCGGATATGATTTCTTGCGGATCTTGGTTTGCCGTATCGTAGCGTGCCGGTAGGTCCCGACGAGCCTTCTTCCGGAGACGAGGATGATGATTCCGAGCCCGAGATCTTCATGGCTACCGAGGAGGCGGGCCCGAGCCGCAAGAGGGATCGGGGAAAGGCGCCGGCCACCGAGGACTCTGACTGACGATCCTTCGAGACTGATTTTTTTTTTGAGATTGATTTATGAGACTGAGATTGTACTTATTTAGACAGATACACTTTATTTTCATGCATATTTTTTTTTGCTTTTTTCTTTTTTTTTTTGGAATGTAATAATCTAGGATTATTGTTATTTTATTTTTATTTTTTTGAATGCAATGCTGTATGAATGCAATGTTGCATGAGCCTCGGTTTTTTTTGGCAAGGGTGTAGATGTTTGGTGTATGGACCGGTTTGGACAAAGCTTGGCCGGGACAAAATATTCCTTTGTGGTGCAGCAGCTTGACCGTTGCAAAAAAAATTTTTTTGGTGGCAAACATATCCGCGCGGATAGGACAGAATCTCGACACTGCCCTTTAATTTTGCTTCAGATCCGGGTCTTCCTTTATTTCAAATTCAAACACCTTCTTCAACCACCAGCTCAAACAGCCATTTTCGGGAGAAGGAGAGAAAAACCATGGAGAGAATTGTGAGTATGCAAAATCCACCCAAATTGTCCCAAAATTCTCAAATGCAATTCTTCACCAAGTTTAAAGAGTGGTCTCGGGAGATTATGCATGAGAGGAGGTCATTCTTTGAAGAAAGGTACAAGGTGAAGTGCTTATGGTCCCTCAAAGAATTGGTTCCGACTACAACCTCTCGAGAGCTTCTTCATCATTTTGGGATACTAGAAGGCATGTCTTTTGCCTTTCTTACAATGAAGTTGTTCCGACCGTTGAAGAATTCGGGCTTTGCTTGGCGGTCCCGAAGAGGAAGAGATTGCAATTCCTTTGCCCTGATGGGCCTCTTTCGTTGATAGATTGTGCAACCTCCTTCATCTTTCCTGAGGAAGCACAAGGTATGATCCGTAGTCCCGATCACTTTGATATTTCCGGTCTTCCCGATAGATTTAGGAGCTTAGGCTTCGATTGATGATGCCTATTGGGATGCCTTTGCACTTTGCATGTTTGGTACCTTGTTCATGGTTTATTCCTTTGGGATTTGTCATCGGGCTCGCCGGATGATGTAGTTGTTCACTGTCGCTGGGCGTAGATGTTGTACCTTTGATCCTGGGGGAGACTTTTCATGCTCTCGATAGTCAAGCTACCGGGAGACGGTATATGCACGGGGCAGCCCGCTTCTCTTGACTCGTGGCCGATGGAACGCCCGGGGTTCTTCGGGAAACTTCGGATATGATCAAGCCTCGACATTCGCCAGAGAGGGGTTGTCAGAGATTTTGA
This sequence comes from Adenophora triphylla var. japonica, assembly GCA_022495995.1. Taxonomy (NCBI): domain Eukaryota; kingdom Viridiplantae; phylum Streptophyta; class Magnoliopsida; order Asterales; family Campanulaceae; genus Adenophora; species Adenophora triphylla. The sequence continues at coordinate 110,831 of JAFEMH010006737.1, read as the reverse complement.
TGATCGTGGCTCATGGGAGCGTTGGATGGCTGGTCGCCGGACGTAAGATATCGATGGTCGGGCCTTGTTGGGCGGGTGGAGACTCGCAGAGTACTTCAGACGGGTCTCATGTGGTCATGCTTCCGGGCTTTCTCACCCAGCCTTCTACATTCCGGCTGTCTCGAGACGCTTTGGCTTGGAGCAGGTTCCTTTGGAGGATTTTGATGATATAGCCACCGTGGTGGTGGCTTCGCTTCTATGGATGATCCTTCGGTGTTTTCCTTTTCTTTCCCGAGTATGGAGGTATGACGTCTTTCCTCCTCGGGTTATCCTCAGCGTCCGAGACCTCGTGTTCTGACCACTTGGTACCCGGATTGGTACGAGAGGCATTTGGGAGAGACTCAGATGGCTATTTTGAGACGGCGTGAGGCCATTGTGGGCGCGGAGGACCCGACAGCTTCCGAGAGGAGGAGGGCCGAGGCGAGGGCCAACCCTCACGACAGAGCGGAGATGTTGTGACCGACTATGAGGCTTATGTCAAGAGACAGAGAGGAGGACTCCTATGCTACCGCCTAGGCTACAGGAGATGAGAGATGATGCTAGGGCCACTAAGGCCCCGACAGAGGCCGGTTTGATAGATCATGTTCCTATACCAGAGCTTGGCAGGAGGAAGACCGACATTTTTCCCGTTCTGTAAGAAGAAGACTCGAAGGGGGAAGAAGAGGGAGAGTCCAAGACGAGTGGCTTGGAGTGATTCTCGAAGTTTTCCGAGTATCCCTTTCTTGTCATAGCGCATACATTAGTTTGATTATGTATCTTAGTTTCTTTTAGCAGTTGCCGCTTGTAGGAATGAATCGAGCTTAGACTCATCAAAAAGTTTTTAACTTTTAATGAATATTTAAATTGCTTTAGAGTTTTTCGAGACGCTTTCATGGTCCGATCGTAGTATGACTTTTATTTGTGTTTTAGACCGAACCGTTTCCGCCGCCACGTTCCCTTCGGACAAAAGGGCTCAGTCTCCGTAGTTCGACCCGGTCGATTTTGTTTTTTTTTTTTTGTTTTTTTTTGTTTTTTTTTTTTTGTTTTTTTTGTTTTTTTTTTTTTTTTGTTTTTTTTTTTGGTGCAACCCCGTTTTTTACCTAGGCCGCCCTTTTCGGGTTTTCAATCTAGTTGGGTATTACTCTTTGGCACTTTTTTTTTTTTTTTTTTTTTTTTTTTTTTTTTTTTGACTCAATGTTTTACGCGTAGTATCTCGCGCAGCCTTGTCACCATTCACCGGGTGTACAAAGGGATTTCCGTCGAGGTCCGCAAGTTGCATGGCTCCTCCGGAGAAGATCTTCGGACGACGTATGGCCCGACCTGCATGTGCTCCCATTTGCCGAGGGGGTTGATGCGGATCGGGGGCTTCTCTTTCAAGACGAGATCACCTTCCCCGATTTCCCGATGCTTTACTTTCTTGTCGAAGGCCCCGCCATTCTCCCTTGGTAAGCTCGGATATGTTCCATTGCTTTCAATCGTCGCTCATCTAGCAGGCCAATTCATCATGGCGACTTTGGAGCCATTCGACCTCATTGATCTCGACTCTCCAACAAAGACACCTGAGCGAGGGGATTTCTAGCTCGATTGGGAGCACGGCTTCCATCCCGTAGGTAAGAGCAAATGGTGTTTCCTCGGTTGCCGTTTCCGACGGATGTTCTCAGAGCCCCGCAGTGCCGTGTGTAGCTTCTCGGGCCAATCTCTCGCCTGACGCCCATTTTCCGGATGATGTTTTCCAAGGTCTTGTTTGCCGCCTCGACGGCTCCGCTGGCCTGGGGGCCCGTAGGAGATGACTTGTGACGGGTTATTCAATTCCGCCAAGCACTCGTCGCATTCCCCTTCGAAGTGGGATCCATTATCTCGAGATGATTTCGCCGGCAACCCGTATCCGCATATGACGTTTTCTTGGATGAAGAGGGCTACTTTCTTGAGCCGAGGACTTTGTAGGACTCGCTTCAACCCATTTGGTGAAATAGTCCACCGCCACCAGACGAATTCGTGGCCGTTGCCGCTCGGTGGTGTGATTTTGCCTATGACATCAATTCCCAAGTGACGAAAGGCCAAGGGGTTGTCATGCAAGATAACTCGTGAGGAGGCAAATGATTAAGATTTGAGTATCGCCGGCATTTGTCGCAGCTTTTGACGAACCGGATGCGCCGGTTTCCATGGAGATCCAAAAGTACCCCATTCTCGCATGATTTGCATCGTGGCTCGAGCATTCATGTGGGGGCCGCAGTACCACCATGTATTTCTTTCATGAGTTCCGTAGCCTCTTGTTTGCCGATACATCGCAGAGGGGGCCTCGATAACGCTTCTTGTACAAAGATATTTCCCAAGAGAACATAATGGGAGGCGAGTCGCTCTGTGGCCGAGAGGCTTTTTGCTTTGATTCCCTTTATATTCCCCATCTTCATTTTTGAAGGAGGCTTCGCCGTTCTTCGTGTACCGATAGATCCGAGCGTACCAGTGGATCACCGGCCTGCTCGGCCTCTCGCTTCTATTTCAAAGCAATAAGCGGGTTTTCTCTTCTCCCGACTCGAATGGTTTGACGGACTTCCTTCGGGTATCTCAACGAGGGAGGCTAGTGTTGCCGAGCATCTCGCAACTGCTTGCGATCTCTGGGTAAGTAATGAAAGTTGATTTCTTTGAACTGAGTCACTAGCTCTTCCATGTAAGTGTGATATTTTTGCAGGCCCGGGTCCACGGTCTTCCATTTGTTAGAAACCTGATTGATGATGAGGGCAGAGTCACCATATACTTCCAACTCTTTGATATTTCTTTCAAGGGCGGCCTCCAACCCGGCTATGCAAGCCTCGTATTCAAGCAAAGATTGCTGGGTTACCTCGAAGTTCAATCTTACCGCATGGGGCGTGTTCGTCCAGGATCGACTGTAGAGCATTCCTATTCCGTTCCCTTTTGTTTGACGCCCGTCGAAGAAGAGTTGCCGCGATTTTCTCCTTCTAGAGCAAAGATTCCATCATCGGGAAATTGAGGTTCAGTCCTCTGACTCATCACTTGGGAAATTGGCCAAATGTTCTGCCATTATACGTCCTTTTACGGATTTCCTTGAAACGTAAGTGATGTCATATTCAGCCAAAAAGAACGACCATTTTGCCAACCTCATAGAGATGGAAGGCTTGTCGAACAGATATTTGATGGGGTCTATCCTTGAGACGAGATGTATCGGGTGAGACTGCATGTAGTGTTTCAACTTTCCCACTACCTGCACCAAACCTCGCGCAAGTCTTTTCACAAGCGTAGTAATTGAGTTCGCTTCCCGAAGCTTTCGCTACGAAATAGATGGCATTTTCGACCTTGGAATCTTTCTTCTCTTGAGCTAGCATAGCCCCAATTGCTATGTCCGTGACAGTTAGATATAGTAATAGTGGCTTTTGCTAATGTGGTGGGCAAAGAACCGGGGGATTCACGAGGTATGCCTTGATTTGTTCAAAAGCGAGCTGACATTCTGGAGTCCATTCTGTGTAGGCATTTTTCTTCATCAACTTGAAGATCGGCTCGCAAATCGAGGTCCGCTTGTTTTACAAAGCGACTTATGTATTGCGCCTTCCCATGAAGGACTTCACTTCGTCGTTGTCCTGGTGGCTTCATTTCGACTACGGCCTTGATTTTCTGGGGGTCTACTTCGATTCCCCGTTCTGTCACCATGTATCCTAGCACCTTGCCTCGTCTTACACCGAAGGTGCATTTGGCTGGATTCAGTCTCATGCTGTGGTCTCGGAGGCGGCCAAAGAATTTTCTCAAATCAACAAAGTGTTGGCCATCTGATCCTCTGGAGTGTATTATCATGTCGCCCACATAGACCTCGATTTCTTTGTGGATCATATCATGGAACAGAGCTGTAGCTGCCCTCTGATACGTAGCCCCAAAGCATTCTTTAGTCCGAACGGCATGACCGTGTAGCAAGCATGTGCCCCAAGGGGCCGTGAAGGCCGTCTTGGCTTGATCTTCTTCTCGCCATTTTCGATTTGGTTGTAATCGGCAAAGCCGTCGACGAAGGATTTAACTTCATGGTCAGCCGTGGAATCCACCATGATGTCGATGTTTGGTGGGGAAATCGTCCTTTGGACTAGCTTTGTTCAAGTCTCTGAAATCTACGCAGCATCGGATCTTTCCGTTGGTCTTGGTTACTGTTACTATGTTGGAAAGCCATGTGGGATATTCAATGACCCTGATGAACCCTGCCCTGAGCATCTTTTCTATCTCTTCCTTCACTTGCAGGGACCATTCGGGCTTAATTCTTCTTAGTTTCTGCTTCACTGGCTTGACTTCTGGGTCGAGCGGTATTCGGTATTCAACTATGGAAGGATCGAGGCCTGGCATATCTTTATAGGACCATGCGAACACATCCACGAATTCTTTTAGCAGCTCAAATAGGGCATCCCTTTCAGTCCCTTCGAAGAAACTACCAATCTGTGTCTCTTTAGGCTCTTCCGCAGTTCCCAAATTCACACTCGTCAAAATCTCTTCGGCAGCTTGGGCTCGATTTTCCTCTTTCCGGACAACCTGCTTAAAGATTTCTTTGATATATTGTTCATTTAATGTGTCTGCTTCTTCATCTAGTGAATCGTTATTAACTGTCTTTAGATTATTAGTTAATTCATCATTAGTTAAAGTGGCAATCAAGGGATACTCAGAAAGGTTCGTTATTTCATTGAGAATAAAAGGGAATACAGTATTGGCTACAATTTCGTGGTCTTCAGGCGTGAGGCCATCGGACGACTCGTAAGACTCAAACTCAACAATGAGAGATTCGGAGGACTTTACAAAGGTTGACACAAAGGGACGGGGGACCAATCCAAGCTTGGTGATCATTTCTTCTTTGGTCGCGGACGGGCCTGAGAGAGTTTCCCAATTCCTTAATGGTATCGCTGTCAGAGGCCTCATGACTCGAGGGCTATCTTGTTTCTGTTCTCCTTCCTCAGTCACTGCTATCATCTCTTTCTCTGACTCAGGATCAATTGTGTCTGGCGCCTGAAAAATGAGCATATGAATGTAGGGATCTTCTTGAAGATCTGCCGCATCCTCAATTCTGGAGAATTCTAACTCGTCACAATCTGACCGCTCAATCCAGATGTAAGGACGTATTGCGTCTCGGTGTGCTGCTGGAAAAATCTCATGTCCCATGCTCGAGCAGAAAGGCTTAGCGGGTAGTTCTTCGAGGAGGACGTCCCATACGATGTTCATACACTCGAGTCGAGTCTGCCGGTGTTTGTCGACTTTTATCATGAAAATCTCTTCACTTGGCGAGGCCAGAGAACGGGTTCGAAGAATGCTGACAAATCTCTGACTGGAGACTGGAGGTTTGTGTGCTCGTATCATGGCGGCATTCAGTGTTTCTTTCCATTCTGCCTCCAGATGTTGAAAATAGCAATTGAACTTGATAAATCGAACTGCTTCGGGGTCTGCCCGCTTGAGTTCGTTGACATAGTTGGCATCACCGGATTCTGGGGGATTCTGATGAGACTTGCCCCGATAGTCCCTTGGTCGATTCGGAGGAGGTAGCCCCGGTGTCTGGCTAAGAGCATACTTGGTGACGGTCTCGACTTCGTCCCTATGAGGAAACTGTCGCCCCTAATGACTTCGAGGTCCCCTTGCCGGTTAATGAACTTGACACATTGATGAAGAGTGGAGGCTATGGCTTTCATGTGGTGTAACCAAGGGCACCCCAACAGAGCTGTGAATTCGGATGGGATGTCCATTACATGGAATTTTGCCGGCACCATTTGGGTCTCGTACCAGAGTTCCAGAACCACCGTCCCGAACATGGGACGAGACGTGCCATCAAACGCCTTGATTGACCGGGTAGATGGGATCATGTGCCTTTCATTGATGCGTAGGGCCCGCATCATGCTGAGGGGAAGGACATTAACGGCTGATCCATTGTCCACCAATACCCCCGGGAGTGATACGGTGTTGAGCCGAATAGTGATGTACAAGGCTTCATTGTGCTGGGAAACATCTCTTGGCAAATCTTCGTCGCAGAAGGTGATCATGCTACCATATAGGCGGGGATCATAGATTTGGTCCTTGTCTCGAGATAGAGAGTCATCAAGCCAGTCACTTCGTGCCTTTTTCTTGTGAGGTAGTACCTTTGCTGAAGCCCCTGGGTTATATTGAGGCCGTTTGTGGCGGTTGCCATCCCCAGTCAGCATGTTGATTGAGTGCGAGCGCCAAACTGGCGTTGGTCTTTCTTTGTCGGTGTACACCCTCGGGAGCCGGACAACCGAACTTGCCCGATCCCGCTGGGGATAGATTTCGATTGCGCAAAGATTACCTGCATCTACGTATTCTCGGTGTCCGAGGGTCTCAATTCTATCGTTGGCAAGGCTTTTCGGCTTTTCTACCCCTGTTTGCTTTGGGGAAGACTGGCTGGAGTAGAGTACATAGTAATCAAATCCCCCAGAAGGCTCCCCGAGTGTACCCACACTGGTATCGCCGGCCTCGAACCTCTCCTTCAATTTTTGCTGGGAAGAAATTTTCTTCTTCTTAGGAGGACGGTCCTCATGTATCCAGTCCTGATAGTCCCTTTCAAGGCGCCGGGACAAGCCACGTATATCCCACCAAATGTGTTCTATGGCCGGTGGTGGATTTGGGACCTCAAAGTTGAGCGGTGCCGGAATGACTTTGAGTTGAACCGGTCCGGGAGATCTGTCATTGGGCTCATCTCGGAAGCGAATGGTTGGACTCTCGGGTAATGGGAGGTATTAAGAGCCGGGGGAACAGCACATGTTTGTCCTTCGGGGAGCCCCGCCGCTTGGGAGATTGCTAATGTCCCGAGATGGCGTGTGGCCTCTTCAATCCAGGCTTGTTGTTTGTTCTGGCGTTCCTCCAGGGCTTTGATGGCTGACCATATTTCTTCCACTGTTTCCCGATCTTCATTACCCATGCTGATATTTGCGGGATCGGTATCATTCTGAGAGGGGATAATAGACGGTATGCCGAACTCTTTCGTCCCTGACTGCTTTTGGAATGGTGGCCCTTCGGATTGCCATTTGGGGGCTAATTGCCCTGTAAGTCGACGGGCGGGAGTCCCGGCTGTGGAGACATAGGAATCTTGTGGTGGCATCTTGATATACCCAGGATGGTTAAGAAAGGGAGGAGAACCTTCTTCCTTCTTTGCGGTAAAAGTGCCATCGGAATTGAGACTGATAGTCAAACCATGAGTTGCAACAACCCCCAGAAGGTCGTCAATTTGAGCCTCATGTCGAAGTCTCATCTGTTCTACCAACTGGATCCAATGCTGGTCTGTCTGAGGGATTTTGGAAGACGGAGTGGTATGGTTCATGTCATTACCGGCTGATGCAGACATTCTGAAACCCGGAGTCGGAACAAACGGTGAAGCTGATGACGCGCTTGACTCTTCCCAACTGATCAAACGGTGACCCGGTGTCCGGAACCAACCTTTGTGAGGAGCTGCGGGGGGAAAGACACGAAGGTTCAGATGTTGGGATTTGAAGGAGGGTAGGTGTTTGGGCTTTGGGCTCATGCAACATGCAGTTATTGGTTCTTGTTTACTTAAAACATGTTTTATTAACCTAATCGGTTGGAAAAGATTGCTCTTCTTTTTCGCAAACTACTCTGGATCCTGGATCAGTGGGCCCCGTCACTACGTCTATAAGCCCCTCGTATTCCACCTGTATTTCGACCTCCCAGGGTGGACAGCCCCGGGCGAGGGTCCTATAGGGCAAGCGGGTCCCACCGACCGAAAGAAAAACGGTCCTAAAAGTCTGGCGGGTAATCGAGTCTTAACGAGCATTCGATGTAAATTACGGACAAAGCTGACGTCAAAGTCAAGATCATGTCCGAGGGCTCGACGAAAAGTCGGCATGATTTGGACTGATAAGTTTCCACAATTGATCTTGACTTGTCGTCAGTTAAGCCGTAATTAGGCATGGAATAATCATTAATCCTTGATGACTCAGTGTCATGCTGGGAGTCTGTGTATAATTTGTGCCGCCGAGCCGAAGTCAAGGCGCCGGTCAATATCTTGGTCAAAGTCTCGCGGCGAAAACCGGCATGACTTCAACCGATTAGGGTCCCCGAAAGATATTGAGTCGGTATGCCGACAAAGGCTTGAAAGGAAAGGTCTATACATAGACAGTGGCATGACACGCACTTACTAAAACCAACCGGGTCTCGGACAAAAGTGTGTCACGGACAAGTGCATGGTCGACACGAGGCTCCATGGGATGTTTGGGTAGTCCTGTGCTTGCACCGAGAGGCGTAATAAGACCAAACGGGCCGCGACAAGGATTTCCCCGGGTTAGGGACGTAGTGTGCAGTGTAAGGTCACGTGCGCGTAGTGTGCAAGCAGTCTATCTTCTTTTTCTGAGTAAAATAGAAATTTTTCATGTGTATTAAAAAGTATGATGCATGATTTTTTTTTGAAAATTTTCCTTTTGAAAAATCTTTTTTATTTTTGAAACTCCCTTTTTTTTTGAAATTCTTTTTTTTTGAAATTTTTTTTTTGAAAGTAAATGCACATAAGCATATAAGCACAAAAATTCCAACAGTTAGGGACATGATTCCGACAGTCAAAATTTTGACTTTTTCCGAGGCGGCCAAAACAACACGAAAATGTGCAAAAATCAACACACACAGCAAATGATTTTTAATGCCGGGACGGAAGCTTGACCCTCAAAAGCTTTTCTTTTTTTTTTTGAAAACAATGATACCGGTACGTGGGATTGTTAAACCACAATTTATCCCCGAATCGTGTTAGGAGGCGATAATGGGAAGTTTAATGGTTTCCACCAATATACCAAATATCATTTCATTTTATTTTAGAAAAAGCTTATTTATTCCCCAGCGGAGTCGCCACTGTGATGATGGTGCCAATTTTTTTTCGAAAGGACTTTGAAATTTTCGTTTCTTTGAAAACCAATCGAAAAAAAAACCGGAGTCGCCACGCCATTTTTGTTTTAAGGGCCAAAACTTTGAAAAATGCCCGAGATCAGTGATTTGGGTTCGGGGGTCACGTTACACGCCGGGAAGGACGTTAGTGTGCACCCGGAATGCCTCGTAAAACGAGTCTTCCAAGCTTAAAAACCATTTGTGTGTGTGTGTGTGTGTGTTACTTTGGCCAAAATAAGTTGAAACTGAGGAAAGTAAAAATTGGGAATTCTTTATTAGACTTTGGACAGATCCCATGATTTTTGGTGTGATTTTTGGGTTGAGTTTTGGTACTCAAAAGATTTTTGGAAGTTGGAAACCATTTCTGCCAGAATTAAAAAGGCAGTGGACACTTGATTTTGAAATGGACTTTAGGGCTTGAAAACTCCAGAATCTGGGAAAAGTCCGAGAATGAAAAATGTTCAAAACACCTTAAATAGGGTTTCTGTAAAAGAACTTTTCATTTTGGAGATGATTTTAGGGACCAAACCCTTCTGGAAACATCAGATGTGAAATCTGGATTTCCAGAGACTGATGAACTGACCTTTAAAGGAAAATTTGAAAAAGGGAGTTTTACTCACGAAATAAATAAAGTAAAAATATGTCTGGAAATCTCTGGATGTTGGCTACAAAAAGTGTTTTGTAGTCAGCACCAAATTCCAAGTTTATCTGTGTCCAAAAAATTAGACCATGGACTGGGGTCTTAGAACATTGCTACTGGACAGCAACTTCTCAAGAAGGAAAACATGATTTTAAAGGGGGTTTGGCATCCATGCTTGTCCCCATTTCCCTAGGTTTTGATTAGTGATCACTTGACATTTTAGTGGTGAATCAACTATATCAAACCATCCTTGGGGTACATTAGGACTAAGCACTTCATTTGCTTGGGAAGGGGAATTTTATCCTTTGAAAATGAGATTTGATGTATGAAAATGATTTTTAGGGTTTTGAAAATGTGTTTTCTTTGCAAGTAAGTAAGAATACTTTGAAAATAATGTTGATCCTTGTAGAAGATCATCCATGGAGATGAACTTCCATGGTGATCTTCTTGGATCTAAGGCAAGAAGATGAACAAACTACATTTTGGAGTTTGAAAATGCATGCATGAATGAAGGAGTTTAGGGTAAGGAGAAGGAGGGTTTACCAATCTTCTTTGTGTTTTGGGTTTTAGGCTTGAATGTAAGAGTGTTTGAGGCTTGAAGATGAGAGTGTTTAAGTGAGTGTGATTTTGGGTGAATAGTTGAGAAAAAGGTGACAATTCTAGAGAATTCTCACTGTTTTCTCTCTATTTTCGCCAAGGTGTAGTTGTGAAAAATGTTTCTTCTCCTCTATTTTCTGAGACTGGAGGGCTCAATTTATAGCCCTCTGAAATTACAATACCATCCGCGCGGATGGTTCCTGCAGCGTGCACTGTTCATTAATTGCAGCTGCAGGCTTTGGACACAAAGAATATTTTCAAAAAAATTCAAACTGATTATGTTTTTCAGCTTGCTAATTCGGGTTTTTTCTATTTCTTTTGCTTTTTGAGATTCTTTCTTTGGTTTATCTTTTTTTGGCAATCCCTAATCTACCCTTACTTGGTTAGAAATGTTAGGAATTGTTAGAAATGTTAGGAATGTTAAAACTTTCGTTAATTTTCTAACGAAAATACTAACAACTCAAATTGGAGCACTTACAGTAGCCCCTCGGCGACGGCGCTTTCGAAGGAAGCGGGGTCGTCGATAAGAGTAAGGCTCCATATTTGACAGGATGATCAGATGATCGAGTGGCTGAACCTATTTAATAGGCTACCTATGTATCCTTAAGAGGAATCAAGCCAGTCGTAGTTCGGGTCTTTGACCCTGGAGATGATGGCGTTTTAGGTGCCTCGAACCTTGGAAAGCGAGCTCTACAGTCGGGTGCTGGAGAGAAACTCTGTCGGGGATAAGAGATGACCATTCTCGGCCGGATGGCTGAAATTGTATATCCGCTCTGCTGGGGATAGGAATGACCATTTTCGGTCTAATGGCTGAACCTAATGATAGGCTACCTACGTATCCTTAAGAGAAATCAAGCCAGTCGTAGTTCGGGTCTTTGACCCAGGAGATGATGGCGTTTTAGGTGCCTCGAACCTTGATGATGGCGTTTTAGGTGCCTCGAACCTTGAAGATGGCGTTTTAGGTGCCTCGAACCTTGATGATGGCGTTTTAGGTGCCTCGAACCTTGAAGATGGCGTTTTAGGTGCCTCGAACCTTGATGATGGCGTCTTAGGTGCCTCGAACCTTGATGATGGCGTTTTAGGTGCCTCGAACCTTGATGATGGCGTTTTAGGTGCCTCGAACCTTGATGATGGCGTTTTAGGTGCCTCGAACCTTGATGATGGCATTTTAGGTGCCTCGAACCTTGATGATGGCGTTTTAGGTGCCTCGAACCTTGATGATGGCGTTTTAGGTGCCTCAAACCATGATGATGGCGTTTTAGGTGTCTCGAACCTTGATGATGGCGTTTTAGGTGCCTCGAACCTTGATGATGGCATTTTAGGTGCCTCGAACCTTGATTTGAAATGGCCTTTCGGTGGACTTTGTCTGCTGCCGAAGGAGAGAGTGACCGTTTTGGTCGAGGGGCTGGACCTAATGATAGGCTACCTACGTATCCCTAGTGGGAATCAAGCCCTTTCGTAGTTCGAGATCTACTCGAGATTTCGTTGGCTTTTGGGATTCCGTTAACTTTGCTGAGGATTTTGTTAGCCTTTGCTGGGGGAAAATCAGACGTATTCGTCGGAGAAATCGGCCTTACATTTTACTGCCGGGGAATGATTTTGATAAAAGAAACGGGATTCCGTTATCTTTCTCGGAGAGATCGGACTTACGTTTTACTGCCGGGGGATGATTTTGATAAAAGAAACGGGATTCCGTTATCTTTCTCGGAGAGATCGGACTTACGTTTTACTGCCGTTTGATGATTTTGATGAAAGAAACGGGATTCCGTTAACTTTCTCGGAGAGATCGGACTTACGTTTTACTGCCGGGGAATGATTTTGATGAAAGAAACGGGATTCCGTTAACTTTCTCGGAGAGATCGGACTTACGTTTTACTGCCGTCGAATGATTTTGATGAAAGAAACGGGATTCCGTTAACTTTCTCGGAGAGATCGGACTTACGTTTTACTGCCGTGATTGAAATTGATGAAAGATACGGGATCCCGTTATCTTTCTCGGGGAGATCGGACTTACATTTTACTGCCGTCGAAAGATTTTGATGAAAGAAACGGAATTCCGTTAACTTTCTCGGAGAGATCGGACTTACGTTTTACTGCCGTCGAATGATTTTGATGAAAGAAACGGGATTCCGTTAACTTTCTCGGAGAGATCGGACTTACGTTTTACTGCCGTCGAATGATTTTGATGAAAGAAACGGGATTCCGTTAACTTTCTCGGAGAGATCGGACTTACGTTTTACTGTCGTCGAATGATTTTGATGAAAGATACGGGATCCCGTTATCTTTCTCGGAGAGATCGGACTTACGTTTTACTGCCGTCGAATGATTTTGATGAAAGAAACGGGATTCCGTTAACTTCCTCGGAGAGATCGGACTTACGTTTTACTGCCGTGATTGGAATTGATGAAAGATACGGGATCCCGTTATCTTTCTCGGGGAGATCGGACTTACGTTTTACTGCCGTGATTAAAATTGATGAAAGATACGGGATCCCGTTTTCTTTCTCAGGGAGATCGGACTTACGTTTTACTGCCGTCGAATGATTTTGATGAAAGAAACGGGATTCCGTTAACTTTCTCGGAGAGATCGGACTTACGTTTTACTGCCGTCGAATGATTTTGATGAAAGAAACGGGATTCCGTTAACTTTCTCGGAGAGATCGGACTTACGTTTTACTGCCGTCGAATGATTTTGATGAAAGAAACGGGATTCCGTTAACTTTCTCGGAGAGATCGGACTTACGTTTTACTGCCGTCGATGATTTTGATGAAAGAAACGGGATTCCGTTAACTTTCTCGGAGAGATCGGACTTACGTTTTACTGCCGTGATTGAAATTGATGAAAGATACGGGATCCCGTTATCTTTCTCGGGGAGATCGGACTTACGTTTTACTGCCGTGATTGAAATTGATGAAAGAAACGGGATTCCATTAACTTTCTCGGAGAGATCGGACTTACGTTTTACTGCCGGGGAATGATTTTGATGAAAGATACGGGATCCCGTTATCTCTCTCGGGGAGATCGGACTTACGTTTTGCTGTCGTTGAATGATTTTGATGAAAGATACGGGATCCCGTTATCTTTCTCGGAGAGATCGGACTTACGTTTTACTGCCGTCGAATGATTTTGATGAAAGAAACGGGATTCCGTTAACTTCCTCGGAGAGATCGGACTTACGTTTTACTGCCGTGATTGGAATTGATGAAAGATACGGGATCCCGTTATCTTTCTCGGGGAGATCGGACTTACGTTTTACTGCCGTGATTGAAATTGATGAAAGATACGGGATCCCGTTATCTTTCTCGGGGAGATCGGACTTACGTTTTACTGCCGTCGAATGATTTTGATGAAAGAAACGGGATTCCGTTAACTTTGTCGGAGAGGTCGGACTTACGTTTTACTGCCGTCGAATGATTTTGATGAAAGAAACGGGATTCCGTTAACTTTCTCGGAGAGATCGGACTTACGTTTTACTGCCATCGAATGATTTTGATGAAAGAAACGGGATTCCGTTAACTTTCTCGGAGAGATCGGACTTACGTTTTACTGTCGTCGAATGATTTTGATGAAAGAAACGGGATTCCGTTATCTTTTTCGGAGAGGTCGGACTTACGTTTGACTGCCGTTGGTGATTTTCTTGAAAGGAGGTTGATTTTGGTTAACTTTGGTTAACTCTGTTAAGTTGAGGACTAAACTGCAGAGTCCTGAAATTTTAAAGGGCAAAAGGGTCATTTTGACCCTTCTAAACCATCCGTGCGGATAGGAGCGTGATCTGGACAGGTTTTAAATGAGGGCCAACGCCCTTTCTTCTTCTTCTTCACCAGTTTAAACGCAGACGAGGGAGAAAGAGAGAAGAGCCGCCATTGATAGCCTAGGAACTCCAAAATTCTTCTGATTTCTTCGATTTTTCGAGCAATGGAGCACGGGGGAGTTGCTTTTCAAGGTCAAGGACGCGGCCCGGTCGCGGAGAGACGATTGGAGCTTGTCCGAATGAGGAGGCACTACACACTTTCGCAATCGATTGCGGAGGAGCCCTACCCCGATGCGTGGCAACATTGGGCCACTGATCCGAGTCTCCGAACGGTATACTTCGAATCTTTTCGATCCCTTTGTCGATTTTTCATTTGAAATTGATTTTTTGTGATTTTTTTGAATTTTTTTTTTGAAAATTCGAATAATTGATGTTCTTGGCCTTGGATTTGATCTTGATGCTTTGCATGTTGTAATGAGTTTGTGGGTAACCCAAATGTGTATTTTGTTTGAAAAAAGAATGGGCATTTTTGCCAAAAAAAAATTTGTCCGAAAATTGTAATTAAATTTGAAAATTTTGTGTTTTTGACTTTGAATCTTGATTTTGATGATATGCATGTTGTAATGAGTTTATGGGTAACCCACATGTGTATTTTGTTTGAAAAAAGAATGGGCATTTTTGCCAAATTTTTATTTTGAAATATGAGACTATGATGAAAAATTTCCCGAATTTGGGACGGACCTCTTTTTTTGTTGCAATGTTGACATGAATGTGTGCATGCTCTCTTTTTTGTAAACGTAGGATTTTTTTTTTTTTTTGCAATGAGATGATGATTCCATGAATGATATGTATTCATGTTATTTTATGAAAATGGGACGGAGTTTTTGCTTCCGTTGAATGAATGTATGACTTGTGAAAAACTGTTTATTTGTGCTATTTCATGAAAAATGTGACGGAGTTTTTACTTCCGTCGACTCGATGTATGAATGTTTTTCTTCATGTATGAATGAATGAATGGTGATTGTTTGAAAACTCTTTTCCTTTGTGCAAGAAAAATGGGGCTAGGTCCATTGTATGCTGTTATGCTGCCGAATTTTCTTCAAAATTTTATGATGCATGTGTATGCTCTCTCTTTTTTTTTTGAATGCAAAATTTTGACACTTTTGACATTTTTGTTTCCCTCTCTTTTTTTTTGCAGGGTGGAAACAATTTCGTGACGGAGCAGCTGAACAAGATGAAGACTCGAGGATCAGTGGAGTCTGTTATTGGTCTATGGGACCGGCTTCCAGATATGGGCAGAGGAGCGATGATGAGTCCTAGACAGATCGTCATTGAGACTGGCTTGTACGAGTTCATCGAGTGCTTGAGGGGGTTGGTCAAGTTTCCCAAGAGTAAGGGCCTGATCTTCGCTTTGGCACAGCACTGGTGGGACGTGACCCACACATTCCACTTCTTCTGGGCGAGGTGACGGTTACGCCTTCTGATTATGCCGCGATTACGGGCTTGTCCTTTAATAGACGCAGCATTGAGTGGCGGGATGGTTACAGCGACTTGGACCTGCAGGCCCTTCTAGGATTTTCCCCTATTCCCAAAAAGGGATGGGTATGGAGTATGCTGTGGTCGAGGGAAAGATTGTGGAGAGCATTGGGAGCTATGAGGCTGGGGATGAGAGGATAGGCGCTGAGCAGATTGCTAGGGCCTTTTTATGGTTTGCTTTTTCGAGCACGCTTTTTGGACATGCCGAGGGGACGGCTGTTTTTGCTTTGCTGCGGTCCCTGGAGGATGTGAGGATGGCCGGAGAGGTCTCTTGGGGAGAGGCAGGGCTGGCAGAGCTCTATTTCGCTCTAGATCGGTATAGCCGAAAGGCCGTCGCCCTTGACATGCTTCGAGTTCCCTCTGGAGGTATAAGCTTTCCTTTTGCATTCCCTCTTTTCTTTAAGCACGTATCTTTTTTCGCACTTAATTGATGTGATCTTTACCTTTCGCAGGTATGGGCGTTGGAGTTCTTTCACGTCACGATGTGGCGACAAATGCGCAGAGTATGTCTGGGCATATCCGGCCATGCGTTCCTCGGTCCAAGTTTGCCCGGGAGAAGAAGGGTTCCGGGGGCGCACGACCCTCAGATACGTGGACCGCTTTTTGCCTTTGACTGGCCGAGACGGATGAGGGATGATATTCTATCCCTGGGATCGTTTCGATGTGGCGCAGCTGAGGGGCGCTGAGATATGGACCGTGCAGCCGAGGATTCTGAGGGGCTTGACTTGCGACGTGTATTATCTGGGGGAGAGAGTGACGCGCCAGCGTGGCGTGAATTCGCCTTTGATGACACCGGTGGAGCCTCCCGCCGACATGATGTATCCGAGCGAGAGGTCGGAGACCTGGGGCGATTACCGAGGTGGCCAGCACTTCTCGGCATTTGTGGCGATTGAGACGTATCCGGTATTTGTCTTGAGGAGGCTGAGGATCCCCCAGGTTCTTGATAGAGAGGGATTAGGGATCCCGCGGTACCCTCGGACGGACTTTTCATATGTCCAGGATGGGGTTAGATTGAGGGTGCAGATCCCCCAACTTGAGCGGCTTCCACGAGCTTTCCGGCCTCGTCCGGGTATGAAGGTATGGCTTCTCCTCCCACCTCTCCTTTTTTTTTGCTTCTGTCTTTTCCTTTCTTTCCTGTCATCGTTTTTTGCCTCAACTATTTCTGACGCTTTTGCTTTCGTGCAGTTTCCGGAGGTGGTCGTGGAGAAGTTAACGAAGCAGGTGATCGGGGCTAAGAGATTCATTAGGAGGATGGTTGCTTGTGGAGCCCCTCAGGCTAGAACGAGGCGACCATAGCCGGCGCCTGTCGAGCGGGAGGTTTCCCCTGAGCCTTCTGAGCGTTCTTCCGAGACTCCTCTTTCTCCTCTCATAGATCCCCGCGTGGTGCTGCCTTCGGACCACGTCATTCTCGGAGATCCGTACGGGCAGGGGTACGTCTGGCATCATGGTGGATCTTCTTCGCACGTCCAGGAGTCCAATGCCTTCACCTTCGGATATGATTTCTTTGCGGATCTTGGTTTGCCGTATCAGAGCGTGCCGGTAGGTCCTGACGAGCCTTCTTCCGGAGATGAGGATGATGATTCTGAGCCTGAGATCTTCATGGCTACTGAGGGAGCGGGCCTGAGCCGCAAGAGGGATCGGGGGAAGGCGCCGGCCACCGAGGACTCTGATTGAGATTGATTATCTGAGACTGATTTTTGGGATTGTACTTATTTAGACAGATACACTTTATTTTCATGCATATTTTTTTTTCTCTTTTTTTTTGGAATGTAATAATCTAGGATTATTGTTATTTTATTTTTATTTTTTTGAATGCAATGCTGTATGAATGCAATGTTGCATGAGCCTCGGTTTTTTGGCAAGGGTGTAGATGTTTGGTGTATGGACTGGTTTGGACAGGCTTTGGCTGGGACAAAATATTCCTTTGTGGTGCAAAGCAGCTTTGACCGTTGCAAAAAATTTTTTTTTGATGGCAAACATATCCGCGCAGATAGGACAGGAATCTGACACTGTCCTTTAATTTTGCTTCAGATCTGGTCTTCCTTTATTTCAAATTCAAACACCTTCTTCAACCACCAGTTCAAACAGCCATTTTCGGGGAGAAGGAGAGAAAAACCGAGAGAATTGTGAGTATGCAAAATCCACCCAAATTGTCCCAAAATTCTCAAATGCAATTCTTCACCAAGTTTAAAGAGTGGTCTCGGGAGATTATGCATGAGAGGAGGTCATTCTTTGAAGAAAGGTACAAGGTGAAGTGCTTATGGTCCCTCAAAGAATTGGTTCCGGACTACAACCTCTTGAGAGCTTCTTCATCATTTTGGGATACTAGAAGGCATGTCTTTTGCCTTTCTCACAATGAAGTTGTTCCGACTGTTGAAGAATTCCGGGCTTTGCTTGGCGGTCCCGAAGAGGAAGAGATTGCGGTTCCTTTGCCCGGATGGGCCTCTTTTGTTGATAGATTATGCAACCTCCTTCATCTTTCCCCGGAGGAAGCACAAGGTATGATCCGTAGTCCCGATCACTTTGATATTTCCGGTCTTCCTGATAGATTTAGGAGCTTAGGCTTGATTGATGATGCCTATTGGGATGCCTTTGTAGTTTGCATGTTTGGTACCTTGTTCATGGTTTATTCCTTTGGGATTTGTCATCGGGCTCTGCTGGATGTAGTGGTTCACTGTCGCTTGGGCAGAGATGTTGTACCTTTGATCCTGGGGGAGACTTTTCATGCTCTCGATAGGCTGGCTACCGGGAGACGGTATATGCACGGGAGCAGCCCGTTTCTTTTGACCCTGTGGCTGATGGAACGCCTGGGGTTCTTCGGGAAACTTCGGATATGATCAAGCCTTGGACATTTGCCAGGAGAGGGGTTGCTGTAGATTTTGATGATCAGGGCTCATGGGAGCGTTGGATGGCTGGTCGCCGACGTAAGATATCGATGGTCAGTCCCTTGTTGGCGGGTGGAGACTCGCAGAGTACTTCAGGACGGGTCTCATGTGGTCATGCTTCCGGGGCTTTCTCAGTCCAGCTTCTACATTCCGGCTTTGGTTCTGAGACAGTTTGGCTTGGAGCAGGTTCCTTTGGAGGATTTTGATGATATAGCCACCAGGGTGGTGGCTTCTGCTTCTATGGATGATCCTTCGGTGTTTTCCTTTCTTTCCCGAGTATGGAGGTATGACGTCTTTCCTCCTCGGGTTATCCTCAGGCGTCCGAGACCTGTGTTCTTGACCACTTGGTACCTGGATTGGTACGAGAGGCATTTGGGAGAGACTCAGATGGCTATTTTGAGACGGCGTGAGGCCATTGTGGGTGCGGAGGACCCGACAGCTGAGAGGAGGAGGGCCGAGGCGAGGGCCAACCCTCACGACAGGAGCGGAGATACTGTGACCGACTATGAGGCTTATGTCAAGAGACAGGAGAGGAGGACTCCTATGCTACCAGCTAGGCTACAGGAGATGAGAGATGATGCTAGGGCCACTAAGGCTCTGACAGAGGCTGGTTTGATAGATCATGTTCCTATACCAGAGCTCGGTAGGAGGAAGACCGACATTTTTCCTGTTCAGAAGAAGAAGACTCGAAGGGGGAAGAAGAGGGGAGAGTCCAGTACGAGTGGCTTGGAGTGATTCTGAGTTTTCCGAGTATCCCTTTCTTGTCATAGCAGACACATTAGTTTGATTATGTATCTTAGTTTCTTTTAGCAGGTTGCCAGTTGTAGGAATGAATCGGGCTTAGACTCATCAAAAAGTTTTTAACTTTTAAGGAATATTTAAATTGCTTCAGAATTTTTCGAGACGCTTTCATGGTCTGATCAGAGTATGACTTTTATTTGTGTTTTAGACCGAACCGTTTCCGGCTGCCTACGTTCCCTTCGGACAAAAGGGCTCAGGTCTCCGTAGTTCGACCTGGTCGATTTTGTTTTTTTTTTTTGGTTTTTTTTTTTTTTTGTTTTTTTTTTTTGTTTTTTTTTGTTTTTTTTTTTTGTTGTTGTTTTTTTTTGGTGCAACCCTGTTTTTTACCTAGGCTGCCCTTTTTGGGTTTTCAACCTAGTTGGGTATTACTCTTTTGGCACTTTTTTTTTTTGATATATTTTTTTTTGTTTTTTTGTTTTGACTCAGTGTTTTACGCGTAGTATCTGCGCAGCTTGTCACCATTCACTGGGTGTACAAAGGGATTTCCGTCGAGGTCTGCAAGTTGCATGGCTCCTCCGGAGAAGATCTTCTGGACGACGTATGACCCGACCTGCATGTGCTCCCATTTGCCGAGGGGGTTGATGCGGACTGGGGGCTTCTCTTTCAAGACGAGATCACCTTCCCTGATTTCCCGATGCTTTACTTTCTTGTCGAAGGCCCTGGCCATTCTCCCTTGGTAAGCTCGGATATGTTCCATTGCTTTCAATCGTCGCTCATCTAGCAGGGCCAATTCATCATGGCGACTTTGGAGCCATTCGACCTCATTGATCTGACTCTCCAACAGCACACGGAGTGAGGGGATTTCTAGCTCGATTGGGAGCACGGCTTCCATCCCGTAGGTAAGAGCAAATGGTGTTTCCCCGGTTGCCGTTCTGACGGATGTTCTGTAGCCCCAGAGTGCCAGGTGTAGCTTCTCGGGCCAATCTCTGCCTCGGACAGCCATTTTCCGGATGATGTTTTCCAAGGTCTTGTTTGCTGCCTCGACGGCTCCGTTGGTTTGGGGCCTGTAGGGAGATGACTTGTGACGGGTTATTCTGAATTCCGCCAGCAGCCTGTCGCATTCCCCTTCGAAGTGGGATCCATTATCTGAGATGATTTCGGCTGGAAACCCGTATCTGCATATGACGTTTTCTTGGATGAAGAGGGCTACTTTCTTTGAGTTGAGGACTTTGTAGGACTTGGCTTCAACCCATTTGGTGAAATAGTCCACTGCCACCAGGACGAATTCGTGGCCTTTGCTGCCTGGTGGTGTGATTTTGCCTATGACATCAATTCCCCAAGTGACGAAAGGCCAAGGGGTTGTCATGCAGTATAACTCGTGAGGAGGCAAATGGTTAAGATTTGAGTATCGCTGGCATTTGTCGCAGCTTTTGATGAACTGGATGCAGTCGGTTTCCATGGAGATCCAAAAGTACCCCATTCTCGCATGATTTGCATCGTGGCTCGAGCATTCATGTGGGGGCCGCAGTACCACCATGTATTTCTTTCATGAGTTCCGTAGCCTCTTGTTTGCCGATACATCGCAGAGGGGGCCTTGATAACGCTTCTTGTACAACATATTTCCCAAGAGAACATAATGGGAGGCGAGTCGCCTGTGGCCGAGAGGCTTTTTGCTTTGATTCCCTCTTTATATTCCCCATCTTCATTTTTGAAGGAGGCTTCGCCGTTCTTCGTGTACCGATAGATCCGAGTGTACCAGTGGATCACCGGCCGATTCGGCCTCTGCTTCTATTTCAAAGCAATAAGCGGGGTTTTCTCTTCTCCCGACTCTGAATGGTTTGACGGACTTTCCCTTCGGGTATCTCAACGAGGAGGCTAGTGTTGCAGAGCATCCGCAACTGTTGCGATCTCTCGGGCAAGTAATGAAAGCCGATTTCTTTGAACTGATTCACTAGCTCTTCCATGTAAGTGTGATACTTCTGCAGACCCGGGTCCACGGTCTTCCATTTGTTAGAAACCTGATTGATGATGAGGGCAGAGTCACCATACACTTCCAACTCTTTGATATTTCTTTCAAGGGCGGCCTCTAACCTGGCTATGCAAGCCTCGTATTCAGCAGCATTGTTGGTTACCTCGAAGTTCAATCTTACTGCTATGGGGGTATGTTCGTCGCAGGGATCGACTGTAAGCATTCCTATTCCGTTCCCTTTTGTTTGACGCCCGTCGAAGAAGAGTTGCCGCGATTTTCTCCTTCTAGAGCAAAGATTCCATCATCGGGAAATTGAGGTTCGTGTCCTCTGACTCATCACTTGGGAAATCGGCCAAATGTTCCGCCATTATACGTCCTTTTATGGATTTCCTTGAAACGTAAGTGATGTCATATTCGGCCAAAAAGAACGACCATTTTGCCAACCTCATAGAGATGGAAGGCTTGTCAAACATATATTTGATGGGGTCTATCCTTGAGACGAGATGTATCGGGTGAGATTGCACGTAGTGTTTCAACTTTCCCACTACCTGCACCAAACTCGCGCAAGTCTTTTCACAAGCAGAGTAATTGAGTTCGCTTCCCGAAGCTTTACGCTACGAAATAGATGGCATTTTCGACCTTGGAATCTTTCTTCTCTTGAGCTAGCATAGCCCCAATTGCCGTGTCCGTGATGCTTAGATATAGCAATAGTGGCTTTTGCTGATGTGGTGGGCAAAGAACCGGGGGATTCACGAGGTATGCCTTGATTTGTTCAAAAGCGAGCTGACATTCTGGAGTCCATTCTGTGTAGGCATTTTTCTTCATCAACTTGAAGATCGGCTCGCAAATCGAGGTCATTTGTTTTACAAAGCGACTTATGTATTGCAGTCTTCCCATGAAGGACTTCACTTCGTCGTTGTCCTGGGTGGCTTCATTTCGACTATGGCCTTGATTTTCCTCGGGGGTCTACTTCGATTCCCCGTTCGTCACCATATATCCTAGCACCTTGCCTCGTCTTACACCGAAGGTGCATTTGGCCGGGATTCCGCCTCATGCCGTGGTCTCTGAGGCGGCCGAAGAATTTTCTCAAATCAACAAAGTGTTGGCCATCCGATCCTCCGAGTGTATTATCATGTCGTCCACATAGACCTCGATTTCTTTGTGGATCATATCATGGAACAGAGCCGTAGCCGCCCTCCGGTACGTAGCCCCAAAGCATTCTTAGTCCGAACGGCATGACCGTGTAGCGCATGTGCCCCAAGGGGTTGTGAAGGCCGTCTTGGCTTGATCTTCTTCTCGCCATTTTGATTTGGTTGTAACCGGCAAAGCCGTCGACGAAGGATTTAACTTCATGGTTGGCCGTGGAATCCACCATGATGTCGATGTTTGGCAGGGGAAATAGTCCTTGGACTAGCTTTGTTCAAGTCTCCGAAGTCTACGCAAAGCATCGGATCTTTCCGTTGGCTTTGGTCACCGTTACTATGTTGGAAAGCCATGTAGGATATTCAATGACCCCGATGAACCCCGCCCGAGCATCTTTTCTATCTCCTCCTTTACTTGTAGGGACCATTCGGGCTTAATTCTTCTTAGTTTCGCTTCACCGGCTTGACTTCCGGGTCGAGCGGTATTCGGTGTTCAACTATGGAAGGATCGAGGCCCGGCATATCTTTATAGGACCATGCGAACACATCCACGAATTCCTTTTAGCAGCTCAATTAGGGCATCCCTTTCACCCCTTCGAAGAAACTACCAATCAAGGCTCTCTTTAGGCTCTTCCGCCGTTCCCAAATTCACACTCGTCAAAATCTCTTCGGCAGCTTGGGCTCGATTTTCCTCTTCCTGACAACCCGCTTAAAGATTTCTTTGATATATTGTTCATTTAATGTGTCTCGCTTCTTCATCTAGTGAATCGTTATTAACCTGCTTTTAGATTATTAGTTAATTCATCATTAGTTAAAGTGGCAATCAAGGGATACTCGTAAAGGTTCGTTATTTCATCGAGAATAAAAGTGGAATACAAGATTGGCTACAATTTCGTGGTCTTCAGCGTGAGGCCATCGGACGACTCGTAAGACTCAAACTCAACAATGAGAGACTCCTGAGGACTTTACAAAGGTTGACACAAAGGGACGGGGACCAATCCAAGCTTGGTGATCATTTCTTCTTTGGTCGCGGACGGGCCCGAGAGAGTTTCCCAATTCCTTAATGGTATCGCCGTCGAGGCCTCATGACTCTGGGGCTATCTTGTTTCGTTCTCCTTCCTCGCCACCGCTATCATCTCTTTCTCGAACCAGGATCAATTGTGTCCGGCGCCCGAAAACCGAGCATATGAATGTAGGGATCTTCTTGCGGATCTCGCCGCATCCTCACTCGGGAGAATTCCAATTCGTCACAATCTGACCGCTCAATCCCGATGTAAGGACGTATTGCGTCACGGTGTGCTGCATGAAAAATCTCATGTCCCATGCTCGAGCGTAAAGGCTTAGCGGGTAGTTCTTCGAGGAGGACGTCCCATACGACGTTCATACACTCGAGTCGAGTCCGCCGGTGTTTGTCGACTTTTATCATGAAAATCTCTTCACTTGGCGAGGCCGTAGAACGGGTTTGAAGAATGCCGACAAATCTCTCGACCGGAGACTCGGAGGTTTGTGTGCTCGTATCATGGCGGTATTCGGTTTCTTTCCATTCTCGCTCCGTATGTTGAAAATAGCAATTGAACTTGATAAATCGAACCGCTTCTGGTCCGCCCGCTGAGTTCGTTGACATAGTTGGCATCACCGGATTCCGGGGGATTCTGATGAGACTTGCCCCGATAGTCCCTTGGTCGATTCGGAGGAGGTAGCCCTTGTCCGGCTAAGAGCATGCTTCGTGACGGCTCGACTTCGTCCCTATGAGGAAACCTGTCGCCCTAATGACTTCAAGGTCCCCTTGCCGGTTAATGAACTTGACACATTGATGAAGAGTGGAGGCTATGGCTTTCATGTGGTGTAACCAAGGGCGCCCCAAATAGAGCCGTGAATTCGGATGGGATGTCCATTACATGGAATTTTGCCGGCACCATTTGGGGTCTCGTACTGCAGTTCCGTAACCACCGTCCCGAAGATGGGACGAGACGTGCCATCAAACGCCTTGATTGACCGGGTAGATGGGATCATGTGCCTTTCATTGATGCGTAGGGCCCGCATCATGCCGAGGGGAAGGACATTAACGGCCGATCCATTGTCCACCAATACCCCGGGAGTGATACGGTAAGCCGAGCCGAATAGTGATGTACAAGGCTTCATTGTGCCGGGAAACATCTCTTGGCAAATCTTCGTCTCAGAAGGTGATCATGCTACCATATAGGCGGGGATCATAGATTTGGTCCTTGTCTCGAGATAGAGAGTCATCAAGCCGCCACTTCGTGCCTTTTTCTTGTGAGGTAGTACCTTGCCGAAGCCCCCGGGTTATATTGAGGCCAAGGCGGCGTTGCCATCCCTGGCCGCATGTTGATTGAGGGCGAGCGCCAAACCGGGCGTTGGTCTTTCTTTGTCGGTGTACACTCGGAGCCGGACAACCTGAACCTTGCTCGATCCCGCGGGGGATAGATTTGACAATGGCAAGAAATTACCTGCATCTACAGATTCTCGGTGTCCAAGGGTCTCAATTCTATCGTTGGCAAGGCTTTTCGGCTTTTCTACCCCCGTTTGCTGTGGGAAGACCGGCCGGAGTAGAGTACATAGTAATCAAATCCTGCATGGCTCCCCGAGCGTACCCACACCGGTATCACCGCCTCGAACCTCTCCTTCAATTTTTGGCCGGGAGGAAATTTTCTTCTTCTTAGGAGGACGGTCCTCGTGTATCCAGTCCCGATAGTCCCTTTCAAGGCAATCGGGCAGATCACGTATATCCCACCAAATGTGTTCTATGGCCGGTGGTGGATTTGGGACCTCGCTGAGCGGTGCCGGAATGACTTTGAGTTGAATCGGTCCGGAGATCCGCCGTTGGGGCTCATCTCGGGAAGCGAATGGTTGGACTCGCCGGGTAATGAGAGGTATTAAGAGCCGGGAACAGCACATGTTTGTCCTTCGTGGGAGCCCCGCCGCTGGGAGATTGCTAATGTCCCGAGATGGCATGTGGCCTCTTCAATCCAAAGCTTGTTGTTTGTTCTGGCGTTCCTCCAGGGCTTTGATGGCTGACCATATTTCTTCCACTGTTTCCCGATCTTCATTACCCATGCTGATATTTGCGGGATCGGTATCATTCTGAGAGGGGATAATAGACGGTATGCCGAACTCTTTCGTCCCTGACTGCTTTTGGAATGGTGGCCCTTCGGATTGCCGTTTGGGGGCTAATTGCCCTGTAAGTCGACGGGCGGGAGTCCCGGCTGTGGAGAAATAGGAATCTTGTGGTGGCATCTTGATATACCCAGGATGGTTAAGAAAGGGAGGAGAACCTTCTTCCTTCTTTGCGGTAAAAGTGCCATCGGAATTGAGACTGATAGTCAAACCATGAGTTGCAACAACCCCCAGAAGGTCGTCAATTTGAGCCTCATGTCGAAGTCTCATTTGTTCTACCAACTGGATCCAATGCTGGTCTGTCTGAGGGATTTTGGAAGACGGAGTGGTATGGTTCATGTCATTACCGGCTGATGCAGACATTCTGAAACCCGGAGTCGGAACAAAGGGTGAAGCTGATTACGCGCTTGACTCTTCCCAACTGATCAAACGGTGACCCTGTCCGGAACCAACCTTTGTGAGGAGCTGCGGGGGGAAAGACACGAAGGTTCAGATGTTGGGATTTGAAGGAGGGTAGGTGTTTGGGCTTTGGGCTCATGCAACATGCAGTTATTGGTTCTTGTTTACTTAAAACATGTTTTATTAACCTAATCGGTTGGAAAAGATTGCTCTTCTTTTTCGCAAACTACTCGATCCCGGATCGCTGGCCCCATCACTACGTCTATAAGCCCTCGTATTCCACCCGTATTTCGACCTCCCAGGGTGGACAGCCCGGCGAGGGTCCTATAGGGCAAGCGGGTCCCACCGACCGAAAGAAAACGATCCTAAAAGTCCGGCGGGTAATCGAGTCTTAACGAGCATTCGATGTAAATTACGGACAAAGCTGACGTCAAAGTCAAGATCATGTCCGAGGGCTCGACGAAAAGTCGGCATGATTTGGACTGATAAGTTTCCACAATTGATCTTGACTTGTCGTCAGTTAAGCCGTAATTAGGCATAGAATAATCATTAATCCTTGATGACTCAAAGGTCATGCCGGGAGTCTCGTGTATAATTTGTGCCGCCGAGCCGAAGTCAAGGCGCCGGTCAATATCTTGGTCAAAGTCCGCGGCGAAAACCGGCATGACTTCGACTGATTAGGGTCCCCGAAAGATATCGAGTCGGTATGCCGACAAAGGCTAGAAAGGAAAGGTCTATACACAGACAGGGCATGACATGCACTGCACTAAAAACCAACCGGGTCTCGGACAAAAGTGTGTCACGGACAAGTGCATGGTCGACACGAGGCTCCATGGGATGTTTGGGTAGTCCTGTGCTTGCACCGAGAGGCGTAATAAGACCAAACGGGCCGCGACAAGGATTTCCCCGGGTTAGGAACGTAGTGTGCAGTGTAAGGTCACGTGCGCGTAGTGTGCAAGCAGTCTATCTTCTTTTTCTGAGTAAAATAGAAATTTTTCATGTGTATTAAAAAGAATGATGCATGATTTTTTTTTGAAAATTTTCCTTTTGAAAAATCTTTTTTTTTTGAAACTCCCTTTTTTTTTTTTGAAATTCTTTTTTTTTGAAATTTTTTTTTGAAAGTAAATGCACATAAGCATATAAGCACAAAAATTCCAACAGTTAGGGACATAATTCCGACAGTCAAAATTTTGACTTTTTCCGAGGCGGCCAAAACAACACGAAAATGTGCAAAAATCAACACACACAGCAAATGATTTTTAATGCCGGGACGGAAGCTTGACCCTCAAAAGCTTTTCTTTTTTTTTTTGAAAACAATGATACCGGTACGTGGGATTGTTAAACCACAATTTATCCCCGAATCGTGTTAGGAGGCGATAATGGAAAGTTTAATGGTTTCCACCAATATACCAAATATCATTTCATTTTTTTTTAGAAAAAGCTTATTTATTCCCCAACGGAGTCGCCACTGTGATGATGGTGCCAATTTTTTTTCGAAAGGACTTTGAAATTTTCGTTTCTTTGAAAATCAATCGAAAAAAAAACCGGAGTCGCCACGCCATTTTTGTTTTAAGGGCCAAAACTTTGAAAAATGCCCGAGATCAGTGATTTGGGTTCGGGGGTCACGTTACACGCCGGGAAGGACGTTAGTGTGCACCTGGAATGCCTCGTAAAACGAGTCTTCCAAGCTTAAAAACCATTTGTGTGTGTGTGTGTGTGTTACTTTGGCCAAAATAAGTTGAAACTGAGGAAAGTAAAAATTGGGAATTCTTTATTAGACTTTGGACAGATCCCATGATTTTTGGTGTGATTTTTGGGTTGAGTTTTGGTACTCAAAAGATTTTTGGAAGTTGGAAACCATTTCTGCCAGAATGAAAAAGGCAGTGGACACTTGATTTTGAAATGGACTTTAGGGCTTGAAAACTCCAGAATCTGGGAAAAGTCCGAGAATGAAAAATGTTCAAAACACCTTCAATAGGGTTTCTGTAAAAGAACTTTTCATTTTGGAGATGATTTTAGGGACCAAATCCTTCTGGAAACATCAGATGTGAAATCTGGATTTCCAGAGACTGATGAACTGACCTTTAAAGGAAAATTTGAAAAATGGAGTTTTACTCACGAAATAAATAAAGTAAAAATATTTCTTGAAAGGTCTGGATGTTGGCTAAAAAAAGTGTTTTGTAGTCAGCACCAAATTCCAAGTTTATCTGTGTCCAAAAAATTAGACCATGGACTGGGGTCTTAGAACATTGCTACTGGACAGCAACTTCTCAAGAAGGAAAACATGATTTTAAAGGGGGTTTGGCATCCATGCTTGTCCCCATTTACCTAGGTTTTGATTAGTGATCACTTGACATTTTAGTGGTGAATCAACTATATCAAACCATCCTTGGGGTACATTAGGACTAAGCACTTCATTTGCTTGGAAAGGGGAATTTTATCCTTTGAAAATGAGATTTGATGTATGAAAATGATTTTTAGGGTTTTGAAAATGTGTTTTCTTTGCAAGTAAGTAAGAATACTTTGAAAATAATGTTGATCCTTGTAGAAGATCATCCATGGAGATGAACTTCCATGGTGATCTTCTTGGATCTAAGGCAAG
Source organism: Adenophora triphylla var. japonica (assembly GCA_022495995.1). Taxonomy (NCBI): domain Eukaryota; kingdom Viridiplantae; phylum Streptophyta; class Magnoliopsida; order Asterales; family Campanulaceae; genus Adenophora; species Adenophora triphylla. Next base: position 82,545 of record JAFEMH010006737.1, on the reverse strand, counting down.
AAGATGAACAAACTACATTTTGGAGTTTGAAAATGCATGCATGAATGAAGGAGTTTAGGGTAAGGAAAAGGAGGGTTTACCAATCTTCTTTGTGTTTTGGGTTTTAGGCTTGAATGTAAGAGTGTTTGAGGCTTGAAGATGAGAGTGTTTAAGTGAGTGTGATTTTGGGTGAATAGTTGAGAAAAAGGTGACAATTCTAGAGAATTCTCACTGTTTTCTCTCTATTTTCGCCAAGGTGTAGTTGTGAAAAATGTTTCTTCTCCTCTATTTTCGAGACTCGGAGGGCTCAATTTATAGCTCTACGAAATTACAATACCATCCGCGCGGATGGTTCCCGCAAATGTAATCGTTCATTAATTGCGGCAGTGCTTTGGACACAAAGAATATTTTCAAAAAAATTCAAACTGATTATGTTTTTCAGCTTGCTAATTCGGGTTTTTTCTATTTCTTTTGCTTTTTGAGATTCTTTCTTTGGTTTATCTTTTTTTGGCAATCCCTAATCTACCCTTACTTGGTTAGAAATGTTAGAAATTGTTAGAAATGTTAGGAATGTTAAAACTTTCGTTAATTTTCTAACGAAAATACTAACAACTCAAATTGGAGCACTTACAGATCCGTTCTTCCCAAGGGGTAACTTAACCTCCGAACCCTAAAATCCTTTTTTTCAAAGTTTTGAGGAAATCAAAATGGCGTGGCGACTCCGTTTTTCAAATTAAACCGGATTTTTCAAACTCGCGTGAATCCGATCTAAAAAACAAAAATTTAGAATTTGGGCACACATTCACACATATTCATAATCCTCAGGCGTGAGGCCTTCGGATGACTCAGAGGACTGGAATTCAAAGATTCCTGACTCAACTGTATAGACGATAGGGTGTTTGACACGACTGGGTTGAGAAGGACAGGGTACCAATCCAAGCTCCATGATCATTTGCTGTCGACTGGCTATCGGCCCTGAGAATGTCTCCCAATTCTTCAACGGCATCTCTGTCTTAATCACCAAAGTGCGGGGATCAAAAGGATCTTCACCACCGTCTCCAATTATGGCAACTACCTCATCATCTGAGCTGAAGTCGATCAAATCTGGGATCTGTGCTTCTTCATCAAACAACTTCTGCAAACCCACATCGCTGTCTTCGTTACTGGAAGCTTCTATCTGGCTGATCTTCGGAAGAGCTAACTCGAAGGTGGAGAAGTCCATTACCCCGTATGAGAAGGATGCTGACCTTTTGACATTGTTCTGGTTTCCTTTGATGACATACTCGTTTCTAACGGTAGTGGTAGCTCCAGGAATGTCCGGCAAGTAGAGGAACATTCTCCGAATGGGATTTGCTGGTTTTCCCCTAACTTTATCATGGTTTTCCAGAAGGATTTTCCTCCGGCAATCACTTTCACCGTATTGGGTCTCACCTTTTGTAAAATAATGGGTCAGAGACAAACTGTAAGGATGGAGATGGACCCCTTCACTTCGTTTTCCTAGAACTATGCCTTTGGCTTTTCTGTCATCCCGAGAGTTTGGTTTGTATCCCAAGCCATATCTGGTAGTCTGTTCCTTTACATCAATGATAGTATTGCAACCCTGCAGTCTTTTGCCCAATCCAAGCCCCAGAAGATAAACCATTTTTCTCATCATTCTCATGGCAGAAGGAATCTTGTCAGAGGTAGTAGTGAGGTCAGTGCAACATACTTATGCTTTGGAAGAAGCTACAGAGAATCCGGTCAAGGCAAACCCTTCATCATCATGCTTTATTTCCAATATCGGGATACCTCCAGTGCTGGTTCCTTCCACCGTGACACTCTCCATAGATAGTGGTGATAGTACCATCATTTGATTGAAATTTGACGCATTGGTGCAGGGTAGAGGCTACCCCGTTTATCTGGTGGATCCAAGGGCGTCCCAGCAGAGCGGTAAATGAAATCGGAATGTCAATCACTTGAAAGTCAACGTCCATGACCTTTTTCCCGAACCATAACTTGAGAGTAGCAATCCCCAAAACTGATCGTGCAGTGGAGTCATAGGCCTTAATAGTCTGACTAGAAGGCTTCAAATCCGTGGGCTTCAATCCAGTAAATCCATCATCTTTGCTAGCAGGACATTCATGGCAGACCCTTCATCGACTAATACTCGTGGCAACCGACGTTCTTCCAACTGGACTGTGATGTAAAGGGGTTCGTTATGACTAGCCCCATACTTTGGCAGGTCCAAGTCGGTGAAGGTAATGATGTTTCCATAGTGGATACTTCCAATCATCTGGACGACCTCATCTAGGGTGACATCTATGGGCACCATGGTCTTGGCCAAACTTTCTTCTAGCTTCAGCTTATGAGGATATGAAGAGGTTAACAGGGACCACACGGAGATATTGGCCTGAGTACACTTCAACTGAGTCAGCACCGAATCCTCCTTGTCGTAGTCCGGCTTTTCTCGCTTCGGCTTATAGGGTCTTTTGTCTCGTTTTGGCTCAAAGACGGCATTTCTTTTATCACCCTTAGGCTGTTCAACACTCATCTGTCCGGACCGAGTCATCACATAGACTTTAGACTTCTCTGAATCATCATTCCTACCGGCGGATTCTGTCAACTCTTCCAAAGTCAGAGGCGGGCTCTTACTGGCGTATGGACAATTCTGCTGATTAATTTGATTGACAGCGCTACCAGAGGCATAGGCGGCTTCCCGAATCTGATCCCAGGTTAATGGCTTTCTGGTTTTCTCGGGGTTTGGAATTCTCAACCAACTTAGCGACCGGGCCGATTTCCTTCTTCATCCTTTTTCACTCGTAGCCTTGATGCCTCATTCAGCTCTTCAAGGTCAGCATGCAACAGAATTATCGTAGTCCTGGAAGTTTGCTAATGGCTTCCTCACTTGGACCTAGCAACTTTTTTAGCAGAGTGGGGCCACATTCCTCATCACTGTCAAGCATATCCCTTCTTTCTTTAGGGTTAGCCTTCTGACGGCATCTTTGACATTGGCCAAGCATTTTCTGAAGTGGGAAATTCCATCATCGAGAAGGATTTCTGCGGGGTCGAACCTCATGGCGGGTTCCTGTTCTTTACTGTCGGGAAGGTTTTCCGGGCTTTTCGGCTTCCGGGCTAACCACTCCTCTACCGTTCCTTCCGGCACTTCGACCGTGTCTTCCTCGCATCACTACAAGAACTCTCGTGAGAACTCTCATCTTGACTCTGATGACCAATGAGGGCAAAAGCAGGTCGAGATACTTGACGCCATATAAGAGGTATCTTGGACTCTTCCTCTGACTGGGGAATTACCAAGAAAACATCGCTGTCATCGTAGGATATGAAGGGGACCGGGGTCGCTTCAAATTTTAGGACTCTTTCCAGGGCATCCATACACTCTTCTTCAGACAAGGTCTCAGGGGTGATTCTCAGCACTGCGATGGAGTCTACTCTTCCCGACGGGGGTTTGGCCTCAATGACGCTTACACATTCTAGATCGGCGGGTGGAGCCCACTTCCCTCTTTCAGCTAAAGCTTCGATCAAGTTCCTCCATTCACCGACCAAGTCTTTGTAAGGAGTATTGAACTCTAGGATGTAGAATTCGTATGCTTCCTCATCTGAGCTTGTATACTTTTTCTCTTCCGAACCTTCACACAAGCTACAGACACATTTTGAAGTGACACCATCTCCCATTCTAGGTCTGTGGTTTTCTACTCCATCTTGTCCTCCGGGTTTTACTTCGGTCGACTCCAAGTTCATTCCTTCTACTGAACTGTCGTCATCACTGTAAATCCACCCGTTCCTGTTCTCATTTCCGACTGACTCTTCACTGCCGCTGTCTGGGAGATAGGCAAATTCACAGGCGTTGACAAAGTTAGAAAGGTCAGGCTGGTACTGGAATTCCAAGGTAGGGAAATTTGGCTCAGGTTGAGGGGAAGGAAAGAGTCCCATGGGGTAATGCAGAGGCTGCATTACGGGGATAGCTGTAGCGTTTGCTCTCTGTTGATAGGGAACAAAGCTGGGTCTCATCTGAGGAGGCGAGGGTGTCGGGACCCTGACGGCTTGGGATACTGGGAAGGACTGAAAAGGGACAGTCTTTGGCAAAGGATTATATGTGACTGGAGGAGGGCATTGGTTATAGGCTAGCTCTTCTTCCCTAGTCATCTGGTTACCCAAACCAGTACTGTTCTCTGTCAAATCGGCCATTCTCGACTCTCCGGACCGACAAAACCGAGGATTTTGGCGAACCTGTCCGAGAATTCCCGCACTAACAAGTCGTTGACCCGGTGTTCTCACCCACTTCTTTCTCGGCTGCGGGAAAGGGATAGGAGAGGTTTAGACTCGGGGGTAGGTGTTTAGGCCGAAGGCTCGTGCAATATACAAATTAAGAATCTTCCAGCTTTACTTAAAATGTTGTCTTTTATTAATTTCTATTTGGTTGGAAAAGGGTTCCCGCCCTTCTTTTCGCAACTACTCTAGATCCTAGATCAGTGGGTTCCGTCACTACGTCTATAAGCCCCTCGTATTCCACCTGTATTTTGACCTCCTAGGGTGGACAGCCCCGGGCGAGGGTCCTATAGGGCACGCGGATCCCACCGACCGAGAGAAGAACGCTCCTAATGGGTCTAGCGGGTCATAGGAACTTTTAACGCACGAGCGATGCGAATTATAGTCAAGGCAATACCGGGAAAGTCTCATATTTTAGCCTTAACAGAATTTTGGCAGAATTTCGCTTGCGCGATTGACGTTTTGACTTTTCGGTAATGCCCGAGAAGATAATAGGCATGGGTCGGGCGGTAAAAGCCGGATGACACAAAGTTGTCACATCAACTTCGTTGCATACGTCGTGCGTGAGTCAAAATCGAAGTCAATGCCAGGTTAAGATCTTGCCAATTTTTCCTTGTCGGAATTTTGGCAGAGCTTCGCTTGAGCGAAAGATCTTTTGGATTTTCTTGGTAAGGACTCGGTCTCGACTCTTACGCATTCCGTGCGGGTCAAGGTCAAAGTCAATGTCAGGGTCAAGATTCTACCGATTTTTCCTTGTCGGAATTTCGGCAGAGCTCCGCTTGAGCAAAAGATCTTGACTTCCGTTATGGACTAAGGCTTGACCTTTACGGGGACATGCAACTGGGCTATATGACACGGACTAGACCAAAAACCAACCAAAAAGTCACGGTTTTTTGAAACGTGTGACACGGACTGTGCATTGGTCGACATTGGCTGCCATGGGGAGTTTGGGGTGATTCCGTGCGCGCCCGGAAGCATCGTAAGGCCAGTCCGTGATCGCACCGAAAAACCACCCCGGTTTAAAGGGACGTGCGTGCAAAGTGTACAGATATATAAGGTGCGCGTAGTGTGCGGTCTCCTAAAAATGTTCCTTTTTGAGTTAAAACAGAGATTTTCGTAAATGTGTTTTAAAGGAATGATTTTTGGGACGGGGAAAATGCAAATGATAAGGCACGTAAATTTTTCTCGGGAGACCCGCCGCCTTGAACCGAATAGCCCCAAGCCGCCAAGGCCGAGATTAACCTCAATTTTTCCTGGTGGAATTGCCACTGAGGCCGTCCGGTCAGAATCCAAGGAGGATTGAGCCGTACGACTGCATGGATCAATTTTCCAGGTTCCACTCCTTTGCTATTTCAGGTAGTTTCCCGAATATTTTAGGCACCTTTTAGCCTTGAGAAGGCTTCCTGTTCAAAGTATGCACAATTTCCAAGATGCAAATGATGCAATGCAAGGCAAAGAAAGCAAGCACGATAATTGGAATTCGCGATGGGAGTCTAACCCGCTCAAAGGAAAAAAGCTTTCTTTTTTTTTTTTCAAAAAGGGATACCGGTACGTGGGATTGTTAGACCACCTTTTATCCCAAGCCCCGGGTTAGGGAGCGATACAGGAAGGTTAGTGGTTTCCACCTATATACCGGGTATCATTTATTTTGAAAATGAAAGCTTTTCTCCTTTGGGATGTCCCCAGCAGAGTCGCCAAACTGTGAATGTGTGCCCAAATTATAAAATTTTGTGTTTTTTTTTAGGTCGGATTCACGCGAGTTTGAAAACATCCGGTTTAATTTGAAAAATGGAGTCGCCACGCCATTTTGATTTCCTCAAAACTTTGAAAAAAAGGATTTAGGATTCGGAGGTTAAGTTACCCCTTGGGAAAAACGGATCGTCATTCACCCAAGGTGCCTTGCCGTAGCAAGTCTCCCTAGATTCCGTTTATCGTGCTTGCTTGCGTGCTTTCTTGTGTGCATGTGTTTGAAAAGTGGGGGGGGGAATGTCCCAAGTTGTCTTCCGGACGTACAAACCATTTAGTTGGTTGTCGTTCGGGATTCCTTGGATTTTTATGTGTTCGGAATTTTGATCCCGTCCTCATCTTGGACTTGTGATCATCGCTATTTTAACCTTGGGACTTGCGTGATCGAGAGAAAGACTCTCTTTTATAGTCCAAAATGAGGTTCTTTAGGAAAGGAGTGACCTTAGCCCATCAATCCTACACCTTAAGACGATTGAGCTTATATAGATGCTTCATGCTCGTCTTAAGTGATAATCAGAGATATAGGTTCAAGGTTTATCCCTTTCTAAAGAGATTGTGGCACCCTTAATGGAAGAAACGATGTAAAGATAGGATCTTTTACACCGGTCCGTTCCGAAGGTTGCTAATGGGGACATGGGGGAATGCATGTAAAAATGACATTTTTAGTGAAAAGATGACATTTTTGGGTTGCAAAGGATGCTTTTGATTTTCAAAGGATGCATTTTTATAAAGACATAATTTTTATGCAAAGGATGCATTTTTATGAGGAAAATAGTATTTAATATGCAAAGGATGCACAAAGATTACATTTTGAAAGCAAAGGATGCTAATTTGATTGTAAAGAGATGACTTTTAATGCAAAGGATGCATGAAAATGGGTTTTAGATGCAAAGGATGCACCTTTATGGTAAAGACATGATTTTTATGTGCAAAGGATGCATTTTGAATATAAAGATTGCATTTTTATGAGCAAAGGATGCATAAAGATGATATTTTTATGTAAAAAAGGAATTTTTAGGTGCAAAGGATGCACCTTTGAATATAAAGATTACATTTTTAAGAGCAAGTGATGCTTATTTCATGCAAAGGATGCAAAAGGGGGAGGGGGATATGATAAAGATAGGATCTTTAATGATAAATGCCAAGTCCCAAGCAAGATAATGACAATATATGAATGAAATGAGCAATTAAATCACATAGAGCAAGTATAATGCAAGGTAAGGGAGTGAGAGGTTACCAATGGTGGTGACCTCTTCTTCTTTGGGGTCTTGCTTGGTGGAAGGACCAACTTTGGAGGCTTCAAGAAGGAGGGAGGTGGTTTCTTGGCTTTCTTCAACCTCTTGATCTTGCAGCAGTGTTTTGGGAGAGTTTTGGAGCTGAGTATGGTGTATTGTGTGTGTTTTTCATCTCTCAAATGGGAAGAGGAGGGCTCTATTTATAGGCAGTCTGGATAAGGCTAATGAGGCCGTGCGGCTAGGGGTTCTTGGCTAATGCAGCCGTGCGGCATTATCCTGTGTGACTCATCATGTTTCTAGAATCATGCAAGGTGGCAATTCTAGAAGGATGCCTAAATCAATTAAAATGTGCCCTTTTAATTTAGAGCAATCCCTTCAGCCCTTGGGAGGTTTGGAACAGTTCCGGAATTGCTCCGGAACTCTAGGAAAGTCCGGGGAATTACCGGAAAACTTATCCGGAAGGCATGAGCCAGATTTGGGTACTTACAAGTACTCCAAGCATCTTACTAAGAAATTATTGTTTATTAAAAAAGTGTATGTTAACACAGAATCTAACATTGAAGATAAAATAAGTATCAAAAATAATTTCTTATTTCACTGTCACAATTAACTGAGTATGTGTTTATCCAACAGGTTACTACTATTCACTATAGTTGTAGCATTTCAAAATGAAACTTGAGTTACTTTGTATAAAAGATTTAAGACTAACTTTTACTAGAGAATTTCATGAAAACCACTCTTATAATAAATATTATAGCAAAAAACATGCTCCCTCCCTACAATGATAATTGTCCACAACTGTTACTACCTCTGGTCCATAATAACAATCACTTTGTGTAATCAAATGTAACTTTGATTAATAATTATATTGACAAGTAATGATCGTAATACAATATTGTTATTTAATTTTTTAGGATCGTCACCTTTTATTTAAAATTATTTTTCAACTTAAATGTGTTTTGAACAATATCTATACTATTCTACTAAAACAATAACCGTTGATGTCATCATTGGACACTTGGCTGCTTCTGATGAAAAAATTTCCCTCCAAAACACATGTTGACATCATCACTCATTAATTCAATTAATTACTTAGATTTAATTAATTAGTTTAAAATATTTATACATCCATATTAATTATTGTTTCTCATACCAATACTCCCTCTCACTTTACTTAAGTTATTCAATTTAACTAATTTACATGCTCAAATAAATATAATTGCACATTGAATAATTAATTAATTTCAGTTATTTTCTTTTAATTATTCAACTTAACCAATTTTCATACACCTAATAATATTCAATTCTAAAAAAATCAATTTTAGAGGTTAATGTGGTGTTCATCAAATATTTAACATTTAAAAATAAAATTTCTCATTTTTAATATTCATGAATAATCTTTTATTTTTTCAATTTGAAAATGCTACTTCTTATATTCCGGTTTAAACTACATATTTGCCTCACCAAACATTCAAAACTCCCTATTTAACCATTTTTCTATTGGCATCATATTTTTATGTTAAAATAACTTATCCAATATTTTTCTTTTATTACGAAACAAACAAAATTTCATTTTTTGTTGTTATATTTACGGTAAGACTTTTTTATATTTTTTCTTAGATATGACTTTTTAATACTCATTCATTCTATATGAACGTGTCTTTATTGTTAAAAAATACATGATAATTGCTCATTTTTTGAGAAATTAATATATCTTACTTTCAAACAACAAGTTCTAATTCATATTTAAACTCAGTATAATAAGATCATAAAAGAATTTAAGTATTTATTTTATTAAAATCACTTAAATGTCCATTAAAATAAATATTTTATATTTCAAATGACAAAATTAAAAAAAACCGTGCATTGCACGGGTAGTAGCCTAGTTTAAAGATATTTTAGACCTGAGGGATTATGATGTTGGTTTAACCTTTTAATTGTTCAAGTACACAATGATCTATATGTAATATTGTATTTTAAAAATACTTTTAGTAAAATCCTGATATCTAGGTTCACTTGACTTTTTGAATTCCACTCACATAATTACTGTCACTAAAAGATCATGCTGTATATAAGTGTCTATCACATTCCAGGAGATTTGTTTTCTTTACTTCAATCAGTCATCAAATTCTATTATCTTACGAAAAGAAACTGCATAAATCATTACAAGAAGAATGAAGATCACAAAGTCAATGATAATATGCAAAAAGAGAAAGTCTGAAAATGATCCTAAAGGTATGTACATTATTTTTACATTCTTTTTTTATTTTGAATTTACTATAAATTATTTCTATAATACAATCTTCATTTATTATTTCTCTTAATAAAACTAAAATGAATTAGTGTTTTGTAGTATTACCATATTGTTGCTTTGTTCTTCCTAATTTTCTGTAGTTCTTTCTGTCATTGTACCTTTCATTGGTCCTCTTAATCTGCCAAGGTTTACCAGAAGGAAGATTTTAGAGAAATTCCAAGTTAAATTTATAGGTTTTTATCTTTGTTTATCATTGTATTCAACAATGCAAAAAAATTACTTAGATTGACATAATGGATTGATGTTTATTGTTTAAGTAAGTGCTAAAACAACAAATAGTCTCATACGCCATTTTTCACTTACCCAACTATATTTAAAATTTGATAATGGAACATTTTCACTAAAATTGTAATTACAATTTCATATACATTTACTTCAGTAATTTAACTCAGTTTTTGATAGTTATACAAAATTTAAATAGTGTTATACATACACTATATTTAGAAGAAGATAATGGAAAAGTATAAATAAAATTATAATTGCAGTAAAATTTACTTATTTTCTTATAGGTTAGGCTGCTATAGAACTATACTATGGCTACAAGTGTATTAATTATTTAAGTCTCCAAGATGTTTACCATTTCTTTATGACTGATATCTTTACATTAAAACTCTACTAATGCTAGAAGTGTAGTAAATATTTATGTGTCATTAATGTTTACCATTTCCCTTTGACTGGTGGTTGATAATTAAACCAATATCATAAATGTTGATGTGGTAGGTTTTTGGGTATATATATGTATATTTGCTTTGGTTAAAATACTTTCTGTAATTCCTTGAGTCTATTACCAAAAGAACAAAAAATGGTTGTAATCATGGTTCCTCTTCAGATGAAGTTGATTTTGACACAGAGGAGCAGAATCATGCATTCACCGAATGCACTAAGAGCTTCATTTTGGAGCCATTCGTATTCCTAACTATAACTGTTATTGCTCCAAAAAATGTCCTATGTTTGCCCATTCCAGCCTTGCACCGAACGTAAGTTGCGACGTATGGGTCACAAATCACTCTTACAGCACGCTATTGATGCTAGCTATTCATCTAATTTCTCTAATGCATCTAGGGGAGAGCATAGAGCTTTAGCTGAATACTTTAGGAACATCCTAGAGCTTTTTGGTTCTCTTGATCCCCCTCTTTGCAAGAAAGATGATTTTAAGAAGAAACACTTTGATAAGGGTGATGGGGGCTGTGAGGGGATTCCTTAGGCTCATATGGTAAAGATGGTGGTTCTAGTGTTTGTTAAAGTATGTTTAAATTTCTATTTTTATGTATTTGTTGTTTTTATGTCTATTTTTTTCTTTTTTTTATTTCTACTTTGTAATGTTATATATTTATTAGTGAACTGTCCTTTTCTTTTATCTATTTTTATATTTTATGAGTCATTTTATACCCTTATCTGATAGGTTTTATTCAAATCATTTAATATTTAAAAGTGAACTACACAATATTTTTAATATAAATTATTTATGCAAGAAATTAGTTTATAAATTTGTTTGGAATCAGAGAGAAAGAAGGTGGGATCCTAGAACTCGTGGTTTCAAGATTGGACGTATATTTTTGTTGCTCCTGGACAAGGTGAATTATATTATTTGAGAACTTTGCTAAATTTTGTTCGAGGTCCAACTTCTTATGAGGAGATTAGACGTGTTGGTACTCAACAACATGGCTCTTTCAGAGAAGCATGTTATGCTTTGGGTTTGCTTGATGATGATAAGGAGTACGTTGATGGGATAAAAGAGGCAAGTCAATGGGGAAGTGCTTCTTCCTTGAGATATATGTTTGTCCGATTATTGATGTCAGGATCTTACTCACGGCCAGAATATGTTTGGCATAGCTGCTTTGAACTTCTATCAGAGGACATCCTTTACAGTCAAAGACGTCTTTTAGATCATGAAGGTAATCCATTATACTCTAACCAATTCAATTTATAATAAATAAAATTTATTATGTTCTATTACAAATTCACAGAAAAACTTCAGTCTAAACTAATTACTAAGTCTCTAATACCAATTTATATATATATTCTTATATCAAGGACTGAAACTTAGCGATGAAGAAATCAAAAATCTTACTCTCTTGGAGATTGAAAAACTCTTGCGTAGCAGAGGAAAAAGCCTTCGTGACTTTCCTGATATGCCTTATCCAAGCGATTTTGATCCGACTATTTTCAACAATAGAATGATTTTAGAGGAGTTGAACTATGATAGAAATTTATTGGAGGCTGAGCACAAACGATTATTGGAATTATGTACTGATGAACAGAGGCATGCTTACAACCTTATTATGAATGACATTGATCTTGATGTTGGACGAGTTTTCTTTTTATATGGATCTGGTGGAACTGGAAAGACTTTTTTGTGGAAGATTCTTTCATCTGGATTACGATCTAAGGGTGAAATCGTATTGAATGTGGCATCAAGTGGTATAGCATCACTCTTACTCCCTAATGGTTGTACTGGTCATTCCAGGTTTGCAATTCCATTAACTTTGGATTAAGATTCAACATGTAATATTAAACAAGGTACTCCTCTTGGTGATCTTATGATTAAAACTAAGCTTATAATTTGGGATGAAGCACCTATGGTTCATAGATATTGTTTTGAAGCACTTGACAGAACTTTGAGGGACATAATAAGGTTCAAACACCCAGATAGCTTGAATCAACCGTTTGGAGGCAAGACATTGGTTATGGGTAGAGACTTCTGTCAGATACTTCCAGTTATTCCAAAAGGTAGCAGACAAGATGTTGTTATGGCCACAATCAATTCATCATATTTATGGTCTCATATCAAAGTTTTGAGACTTTCCAAGAATATGAGACTACAAGCTATGGAAAATGATGGAAGTGGACTAGAACTCTTGGCTTTCTCAGAGTGGATATTGAGTATTGGGGATGGGTCATATGGTAAAGATAATGATGGTAAAGCCACAATAACAATTCCTGATGATTTGATTGTTAATGAGTCAAATGATTTCATACAATCTATTGTTGAAAGCACATATCCCAATTTCACTGATCATTTTAATGATCCTGATTATTTACAGGGAAGAGCCATTCTTGCTCCAACGCTGGATGTGGTTGAGAACATTAATGCCTATATGGTTTCGTACAACCAATCAGAACAAAGGACTTATTTAAGTTCTGATTCTATTTACAAATCTGAAGATAACTCCAGTTTCTTTGCTGATCTTCATTCGACCGAGTTTTTAAACACTATCAAGTGTTCTAGTTTGCCTACTTATGAACTCCATTTAAAGGTTGGTACACCAGTCATGTTGCTGAGAAACATTGACCATTGTTCAGGGTTATGTAATGGAACGAGATTAATTATTACAAGGCTCGGAAATCATGTTCTCGAAGGAAATGTTCTAAACGGTAGTAATGTTGGTGATACCGTATTTATTCCGAGAATGACATTAACTCCAACAGATATACGGTTGCCATTCAAATTACAGAGACGACAGTTTCCATTGGCTGTGTCATATGCAATGACAATCAATAAAAGTCAGGGTCAATCTCTTTCCAATGTGGGCATTTTCTTGAAGAGTCCTACTTTCAGTCATGGTCAGTTGTACGTTTCATTGTCTAGGGTCACAAATTGCCATTGATTGAAGATATTAATGTGCGATGACGAAGGAAACCGCACCAATGAAACTACAAATGTTGTTTATAAGGAAATTTTTCAAAATTTGTAATATTCATAGATGTTTAAAATATTTAAATAAGTATTTCTTTCTTTAAGTAACATCATCACTGTTTCACTTTTATGTAAATAAAAAATTAGAATTTTTTTTGGTTGGTTAACTTATATCTTAAAAAGTGTTCTTTTTGTGCGTTTAACGCACGGGTGCCATACTAGTTTATGTATATTTACTAACTATACACATTTTGCAATCCATGTTCTAACAATCTCCCACTTGGATTGCCCAAACATGTGTTTGTACTTAATAAACCTTTATAAAATCATATTTATAATGTTAAATGACAATATTTACGTATACTTTATTGTCATTCAACAATCCCGTCCATTAGTTTTATAAGTATAAGGACTAAAGGGGCAGTCGTTGTAATTGATTCGCAACTAAACCTACATTAATCACACACACACACACACACATATATATATATATATATATATATATATATATATATATATATATATATTGGGAGGGAGATGGAGAGTGTTTTTTGTATGTGTGAGGTTTAAAGAGAGAGTATGAAAGAAAATTCTTTCTATTAATTTTTTAAAGTGTAATTACAACTGAATACAAACTCTCCTTATATAGAGGGAGAGAGGACACTATTACAGACACTTGTTCATTTTGGACATCACTCCTTTACAAAAGCAATAAAACAAACAACTTTTACAAAAGTAGTGGACATTATTGAAGCCGGGTACATGTTGGGCCCCATCATCACTATCAATAATGACTTTCCTACCAAAAAACAAACTACTTTACTTTACTTTTAATAAAGCAAGATTCTTGTTGTCTAAAGCAACCATTATTGCTTAAAGTCCATTATCTTCATTTGCCGGCATAAGTTAGTGCGGCGGCTTGACGGTCATGCCGTAATATTCTTCCTGAGATGCATCATCCTTCTCTGAAGGTATATTAATTTAATCTTTTGTTTTTTAGCCCACTTTAGATTGTTCAGGGCCATGACCAAAGTAGTCCATCTATTTGGATTTTTCCTTAATTCATTTTTTATTTCTTCATCAATCTCCTTAATTTCTTTTCGGAGCTTTTCTTCTTTCAGGTTTAATTTACTGAAAGCATACTTAATAGGATTGCTGGCCATTTCTTCTCAATCTTTTGCTGGAGATTTCTCCTTTGCTGAAGCCTTAGCTTGTTGTGAAATTGCCTCTATTAAAGAGTCCCAAATATCTTCTTGAGTGGGTTCAGGCTGAGCTTCGCCTGCCAGATAATTGAAAGAATTAATATAGTCAAGTGACCCATGTGATGACACTGTTTTCATAGAGTCATCATCCTTTGCCCTTTGATTGGGAAATGCTGAGAGGAATTGATTCTTCATATGATCCAGAACCTTCAGCATTATCTTTTCCTCGGATTCTTTTGGATATTTTCTCTGAAAATAGATTTTTAGGCTATTCATTGAGTCTGGCTGGAATCTTTGCTCTTTAGACTCCTTATTACGGTCCTCATTGATAACAGTTTGAATTTTAACTGTCAAATTTTTTAAATCTTCTTCACTCATTCTATCCCACCATTTGAAAAAGAAATTTCTTTATAAAATTGGTATATCAAGCTCATCATGAGCGATGGATATTGTCCATCTCCAAATTCATGGAATTTGAAATCTTGCAAAGAATATAAAAGGACATTGTCCATCAATTAATTTCTCTGTTTGCAATTGTGCAACTAGAGGACTATTGTCACACCAAGGATTATATAAATCCCCAATTTCCTTCGGTAAAATTTCCAAAGAAGGGCCAAATTTTGACCACCAGTTATAAAACCAATTTGGAACTGGCTTTTCCAGAATTTCTGGATTTATTGAGAAAAATTAAGAATGCTTGTTCTTGGGGTTTTGATAATAAAAAACCTTTGAAAATGCTTGGATATAATCTCAATAATTAAAATAGGCATATTGGCCTTCAGTTATTTTTACCGCTTTATCCCCATTGGGATTTAGTCCCCACTCTCTAGGGAGTAAAATTTTATTAATATCACACTTACTATAATTTATAAATTTCTCTTCACTACTACTATTGTAGTGATGAGTAATTGTTACTGATTCAGTAACTAAGAGCAATATTTTCAGATTAGGTCTTGCTTGCCCATGGAGGCCTGGATAACCTCTTGATTCGAGGTATCTGGTCTTAATTGACCAGGCATCATTTCTGGTAATTTTGAGGTCTTCATCCTCAATATACATCACAAATTCTGTGATTGGATTTTCATAATATTCTTGCTCCGGAGTATTCTCAGCAATTGTCATATCTCTGTAAGATATCATCGTATTAGATGATGAGGTGGAAGCCTTTTCTTCCTTCTTACTTGGTACAGGTGCAGATTGCTGCATATTTCCTGACCTAGCTGGGTACATTGGCCTGATTTCCATAGGAACATTATATCCTATTATAGGAATATTTGGTACTTCATTGTACTGATTGTACTGATAAGGTATCCTTCCTCGACCATGGCCATTACCGCGACCTCTTCCCCTATTAGGGGTTGTCATTTTCCCTGTAAGAATTCTCGGGTTAAATAATCAGCAAGAGAATTATTTTCTCCTTTTATATATTGAATATCAAATTCAAAGGCAGATAGCTGAGCTTGCCATCCTGCAAATATTTGTTTTGCTACAAGATTTTTATCATCTTTTTCAATAATAGATTTTACTGAACTGCAATCAATTCTTAGTAAAAAATTTTGATTTAATAAATCATCTTGAAATTTTGAAATACATTTTATTACAGAAAGCATTTCTTTCTTTATAGTTGAATATTTCAACTGAGTGGGATTCCATTTTCCCGAAGTAAATCTCACTAAATTTTCTTTCGAATTATCAGGATTTACTTGTTTTAGAATACCTCCGTACCCTATATCGGAAGCATCTGTTTCTACTATTTTAAAATAGTTTGGATTTGCCAAAGATAAACAAGGTAAACATTTAACCTTAGATTTAATTATCTTAACTGCTTGAGTATGTTCCTCAGTCCAAGGTTTAGGATTCTTTTTTAATCTAGAATACAGTATAGCTGTATCCCTAGCTAAATTAGCATAATAGTCTGAAATATAATTTAGACTACCCAAAAATCTTTGTAATTGTTTTGTATCATGTATAACATCAGGAAATTTAGAAGCAAATTCAATACTTCTCTCTATAGGAATAATTTTCCTTGATCAATATTATGACCTAAAAATCTAACTTGGGTTTGAAATAATTTCATTTTAGGTGCAGAAACTACCAAACCATTATGAATTATCAAATTCTTAAATATTTTTAAATGTTTAAAATGTTGTTCAATTGTTTTAGAAAATACTAAAACATCATCAATATACACAATTATAAATTCAGTGTAAGGATTAAAAATATCATTCATAATATTCTGAAATTCAGAAGGAGTATTTTTTAATTCAAAAGGCATTACATTCCATTCATAATGTCCAAATAGGACAGTAAAGGCAGTTTTATACCTATCCGATTCACTAATTTGAATCTGCCAATACCCAGATTTCATATCAAATTTTGAAAAAATTAAAGCTTCATTTAATCTATCTAATAAATCCTTTTATTAAGAATAGGATATCTGATCCATTTTAACACTTTATTAAGTGGTTTATAGTTTAATACTAATCTAGGAACACCACGTTCCTTTTCAGCTGCATTATTCACATAGAAAGCAGTGCAACTCCAAGGAGATTTAGATTTTCTAATTAATTTTTTCTCTAATAGAGAATTAATTTCATTTTTACATAATTCTAAATATTCTCGGTTCATTTGAGCCGGTCTAGCCTTAGTAGGTATTTGTTTTTCGTCAAAATTATCAACATAAGGTAGAGAAACAAAGTGTTTCTTCCTATCCCAGAAAGCATTGGGTAAACTATTACAAATTTCATTATTAAATTGTTGCTCAATCAATTTAATTTGATTTTGAATATTACTCTGTTTAAGTTGTTCATTAATATTCATAATTCCAATTTCTTCTTTAAGAAAACATAATTGTTTTTCTTTATTTAAAAGAATATCCCTTACTTCATTAAGCATACGGGTATGAGGATCTGTGATAAATTCAAATATTACTTCTTTACCATCGATTATGGTAGATATTCCTGTTGGGTCTATATTAATTGTTGGCATAATTTTATGCAGAAAAGGAGTTCCCAATATAATTCTATGGGTAAGACCTTTTACCATAATAAAAGAAGTAGGTAAACAAATATTTTGATTACAAATATAAGCATCAGATAATTTGTATTTTACTCTTAATTTATCTCCTCCTGCTTGGGTAAGAGATTGAGTAGTTTTTGAAAAATATTTAGTAGGAATTATTCCTTCTTGTAAACAATTTAAATCAGCACCACTATCTATAAGTGCTATTTCATTTTCTAATATAAAATCTCTATTAATTACTAGAGTTATTTTCACAAACCATTTTTGTGATGTAACTTGATCTAAAAGATTTAAATATTCCTTTAAATCAGTATTACTAATAGAAGCAACATTATTATTACTTGTAGAAGCATCCTCTTGAATTTCTTTTAATTTAAGAGATTTTGTTTCTAACAAATTCATTCTTGTGGATAAAGCTTCATTATTATTTTTAATCTGAGAAATTTCAAATTTTAATAAGTTTATCTCTCTTTTTAAATCATTAATAGAAACAGGTGTTTCTTTAACATTAGATTGTTGAAATCTATGTAAAACCTCACTTAATTGGTAAGGCGCTTCAACTATCAGAGGTGATTCTTCTTTAATTAAGGTTTTAAGGATTTTTTCTTTTAAATTAGGATCTTTAATTGTATCTACCATTTTTAATGCATTTTCTTGATCAGTATTTAGAACATTCAATCCATGCATATCAACTATAGATTTCCAATAACTTAATTCGTTACTTAATTCATTACATTGACAATTATTATTAGTTTTCTCTAACTCTTCCTCCCCCGAAGAAGTTTCTTCCACTACTTCGAAATTTTCATTATTATTAGAAGATTCTACTTCATCTTCAGAATTAACAAGCAATATCATTTTTAATTGTGAACGTAATTGTTCATCTTCTATTTCATTAAGGGCTTTTTTAGTCCAACATTGATTAGCATAATGACCAATTTTACCACATTTATGGCAACTTATTTCAAGCTTCTTTGCTTTTCTTTTCCCATTTGTAGGCATAAATGAAGAATGATGATATAAATATCAATTATGCTGAATTAACTTATGGACAACTAATTAGTAGTTGTATAAATGAAGGATTAGCTTTATGTAATGATATTAAGCTAAAAAATCAATTGAAAAAACAAAAATTATCAGAAAAGCACCAATTAGGTGAATTCTGTGAACAATTTGCTTTTGATTTAGGAAAATCTTTAATTCCTGAGAAAAAGTTTAAAATAAATAAAAAACATAAAATTATTTATAAGAAAAATAAATCTTTTAAAAATAAAGAAAATTATTACGAAAATCCCCATAAAAAGAATTATAAAAGGTATTATTATAAGACTAAGCCTAAACAAAAGGGTAAAGCTTTTATGCCTACAAATGGGAAAAGAAAAGCAAAGAAGCTTGAAATAAGTTGCCATAAATGTGGTAAAATTGGTTATTATGCTAATCAATGTTGGACTAAAAAAGCCCTTAATGAAATAGAAGATGAACAATTACGTTCACAATTAAAAAAGATATTGCTTGTTAATTCTGAAGATGAAGTAGAATCTTCTAATAATAATGAAAATTTCGAAATAGTGGAAGAAACTTCGTCGGGGGAGGAAGAGTTAGAGAAAACTAATAATAATTGTCAATGTAATGAATTAAGTAACGAATTAAGTTATTGGAAATCTATAGTTGATATGCATGGATTGAATGTTCTAAATACTGATCAAGAAAATGCATTAAAAATGATAGATACAATTAAGGATCCTAATTTAAAAGAAAAAAATCCTTAAAACCTTAATTAAAGAAGAATCACCTCTGATAGTTGAAGCGCCTTACCAATTAAGTGAGGTTTTACATAGATTTCAACAATCTAATGTTAAAGAAACACATGTTTCTATTAATGATTTAAAAAGAGAGATAAACTTATTAAAATCTGAAATTTCTCAGATTAAAAATAATAATGAAGCTTTATCCACAAGAATGAATTTGTTAGAAACAAAATCTCTTAAATTAAAAGAAATTCAAGAGGATGATTCTACAAGTAATAATAATGTTGCTTCTATTAGTAATACTGATTTAAAGGGATATTTAAATCTTTTAGATCAAGTTACATCACAAAAATGATTTGTGAAAATAACTCTAGTAATTAATAGAGATTTTATATTAGAAAATGAAATAGCACTTATAGATAGTGGTGCTGATTTAAATTGTTTACAAGAAGGAATAATTCCTACTAAATATATTTCAAAAACTACTCAATCTCTTACCCAAGCAGGAGGAGATAAATTAAGAGTAAAATACAAATTATCTGATGCTTATATTTGTAATCAAAATATTTGTTTACCTACTTCTTTTATTATGGTAAAAGGTCTTACCCATAGAATTATATTGGGAACTCCTTTTCTGCATAAAATTATGCCAATAATTAATATAGACCCAACAGGAATATCTACCATAATAGATGGTAAAGAAGTAATATTTGAATTTAACACAGATCCTCATACCCGTATGCTTAATGAAGTAAGGGATATTTTTTTAAATAAAGAAAAACAATTATGTTTTCTTAAAGAAGAAATTGGAATTATGAATATTAATGAACAACTTAAACAGAGTAATATTCAAAATCAAATTAAATTGATTGAGCAACAATTTAATAATGAAATTTGTAATAGTTTACCCAATGCTTTCTGGGATAGGAAGAAACACTTTGTTTCTCTACCTTATGTTGATAATTTTGACGAAAAACAAATACCTACTAAGGCTAGACCGGCTCAAATGAACCGAGAATATTTAGAATTATGTAAAAATGAAATTAATTCTCTATTAGAGAAAAAATTAATTAGAAAATCTAAATCTCCTTGGAGTTGTACTGCTTTCTATGTGAATAATGCAGCTGAAAAGGAACGTGGTGTTCCTAGATTAGTAATAAACTATAAACCACTTAATAAAGTGTTAAAATGGATCAGATATCATATTCCTAATAAAAAGGATTTATTAGATAGATTAAATGAAGCTTTAATTTTTTCAAAATTTGATATGAAATCTGGGTATTGGCAGATTCAAATTAGTGAATCGGATAGGTATAAAACTGCCTTTACTGTCCCATTTGGACATTATGAATGGAATGTAATGCCTTTTGGATTAAAAAATGCTCCTTCTGAATTTCAAAATATTATGAATGATATTTTTAATCCTTACACAGAATTTATAATTGTGTATATTGATGATGTTTTAGTATTTTCTAAAACAATTGAACAACATTTTAAACATTTAAAAATATTTAAAAATTTGATAATTCATAATGGTTTGGTGGTTTCTGCACCTAAAATGAAATTATTTCAAACCCAAGTTAGATTTTTAGGTCATAATATTGACCAAGGGAAAATTATTCCTATAGAGAGAAGTATTGAATTTGCTTCTAAATTTCCTGATGTTATACATGTTACAAAACAATTACAAAGATTTTTGGGTAGTCTAAA
Organism: Adenophora triphylla var. japonica; assembly: GCA_022495995.1. Classification (NCBI taxonomy): domain Eukaryota; kingdom Viridiplantae; phylum Streptophyta; class Magnoliopsida; order Asterales; family Campanulaceae; genus Adenophora; species Adenophora triphylla. The sequence continues at coordinate 61,690 of JAFEMH010006737.1, read as the reverse complement.
TTATATTTCAGACTATTATGCTAATTTGGCTAGGGATACAGCTATACTGTATTCTAGATTAAAAAAGAATCCTAAACCCTGGACTGAGGAACATACTCAAGCAGTTAAGGTAATTAAATCTAAGGTTAAATGTTTACCTTGTTTATCTTTGGCAAATCCAAACTATTTTAAAATAGTAGAAACAGATGCTTCCGATATAGGGTACGGAGGTATTCTAAAACAAGTAAATCCTGATAATTCGAAAGAAAATTTAGTGAGATTTACTTCGGGAAAATGGAATCCCACTCAGTTGAAATATTCAACTATAAAGAAAGAAATGCTTTCTGTAATAAAATGTATTTCAAAATTTCAAGATGATTTATTAAATCAAAAATTTTTACTAAGAATTGATTGAAGTTCAGTGAAATCTATTATTGAAAAAGATGTTAAAAATCTTGTAGCAAAACAAATATTTGCAGGATGGCAAGCTCAGCTATCTGCCTTTGAATTTGATATTCAATATATAAAAGGAGAAAATAATTCTCTTGCTGATTATTTAACCCGAGAATTCTTACAGGGAAAATGACAACCCCTAATAGGGGAAGAGGTCGCGGTAATGGCCGTGGTCGAGGAAGGATACCTTATCAGTACAATCAGTACAATGAAGTACCAAATATTCCTATAATAGGATATAATGTTCCTATGGCAATAAGGCCAATGTACCCAGCTAGGTCAGGAAATATGCAGCAATCTGCACCTGTACCAAGTAAGAAGGAAGAAAAGGCTTCCACCTCATCATCTAATACGATGATATCTTACAGAGATATGACAATTGCTGAGAATACTCCAGAGCAAGAATATTATGAAAATCCAATCACAGAATTTGTGATGTATATTGAGGATGAAGACCTCAAAATTACCAGAAATGATGTTTGGTCAATTAAGACCAGATACCTCGAATCAAGAGGTTATCCAGGCCTCCATGGGCAAGCAAGACCTAATCTGGAAATATTGCTCTTAGTTACTGAATCAGTAACAATTACTCATCACTACAATAGTAGTAGTGAAGAAAAATTTATAAATTATAGTAAGTGTCATATTAATAAAATTTTACTCCCTAGAGAGTGGGGACTAAATCCCAATGGGGATAAAGCGGTAAAAATAACTAAAGGCCAATATGCCTATTTTAATTATTGGGATTATATCCAAGCATTTTCAAAGGTTTTTTATTATCAAAACCCCAAGAACAAGCATTCTTGGTTTTTCTCAATAAATCCAGAAATTCTGGAAAAGCCAGTTCCAAATTGGTTTTATAACTGGTGGTCAAAATTTGGCCCTTCTTTGGAAATTTTACCAAAGGAAATTGGGGATTTATATAATCCTTGGTGTGACAATAGTCCTCTAGTTGCACAATTGCAAACAGAGAAATTAATTTATGGACAATGACCTTTTATATTCTTTGCAAGATTTCAAATTCCATGGATTTGGAGATGGACAATATTCATCGCTCATGATGAGCTTGATATACCAATTTTACAAAGAAATTTCTTTTTCAAATGGTGGGGTAGAATGAGTGAAGAAGATTTAAAAAATTTGACAGTTAAAATTCAAACTGTTATCAATGAGGACCGTAATAAGGAGTCTAAAGAGCAAAGCTTCCAGCCAGGCTCAATGAATAGCCTAAAAATCTATTTTCAGAGAAAATATCCAAAAGAATCCGAGGAAAAGATAATGGTGAAGGTTCTGGATCATATGAAGAATCAATTCCTCTCAGCATTTCCCAATCAAAGGGCAAAGGATGATGACTCTATGAAAACAGTGTCATCACATGGGTCACTTGACTCTATTAATTCTTTCAATTGTCTGGCAGGCGAAGCTCAGCCTGAACCCACTCAAGAAGATATTTGGGACTCTTTAATAGAGGCAATTTCATAACAAGCTAAGGCTTCAGCAAAGGGGAAATCTCCAGCAAAAGATTGAGAAGAAATGGCCAGCAATCCTATTAAGTATGCTTTCAGTAAATTAAACTTGAAAGAAGAAAAGCTCCGAAAAGAAATTAAGGAGCTTGATGAAGAAATAAAAAATGAATTAAGGAAAAATCCAAATAGATGGACTACTTTGGTCATGGCCCTGAACAATCTAAAGTGGGCTAAAAAACAAAAGATTAAATTAATATACCTTCAGAGAAGGATGATGCATCTCAGGAAGAATATTACGGCATGAAAGTCAAGCCGCCGCACTAAATTATGTCGGCCAATGAAGACAATAGACTTTAAGCAATAATGGTTGCTTTAGACAGCAAGAATCTTGCTTTATTAAAAGTAAAGTAAAGTAGTTTGTTTTTGGTAGGAAAGTCATTATTGATAGTGACGATGGGGCCCAATGTGTACCCGGCTTCAATAATGTCCACTACTTTTGTAAAAGTTGTTTGTTTTATTTCTTTTGTAAAAGAGTGGTGTCCAAAATGGACAAGTGTCTGTAATAGTGTCCTCTCTCCCTCTATATAAGTCGAGTTTGTATTCAGTTGTAATTACGCTTTAAAAAATTAATAGAAAGAATTTTCTTTCATACTCTCTCTTTAAACCTCTCACACACACAAAAAACACTCTCCATCTCCCTCCCAATATATATATATATATATATATATATATATATATATATATATATATATATATATATATATATATATATATATATATATATATATATATATATATATATATATATATATATATATATATATATATATATATATATAACTAAATGACATAAATTAAGCATAGATGTGTCCCATGGAAAATTGATGAATATATTGAAGCATGTATATATATTCCTCCAACTAGTCCTACTTAATCAAATGAGATCAATCATTAATAGATATAAAATAATCAAATGAAAGTACAACATAAACTCCCACTATATTAAATGTTATCAAAAGTTGTTACACAAACGCTAAAGGAGATAATGCTTTAGTAAACAGACTGCTAACATGGAGTTTGTTCCTATAAGTTGTATTTCTATTTGTCCATTTTGTACTCTTTCTCTAACAACAAGATACTTGATATCTATAAGCTTAGATCTAGATGAATTCTTGTTGTTGTTAGAATACAATATTGCAGCTCGATTGTCACAATATAATTTGAGCAGTTTTTCAACACCATTGACAATTCGCAGTCCTTCAATGAATTTACGCAGCCATATAGCTTGTTTGGATGCTTCATAACAAGCAACAAACTCGGCTTTCATAGTAGAGGAAGTCACAAGTGTTTGCTTGGCACTTCTTCAAGATATTTCTCCACCAGCTAATGTAAAGACATAACCGGACTTCGATTTTCGACTATCTTGACATCCAGCAAAATCAGAATCAGAATACCTAACGATTTCAAGATGATCTGACTTCGTAAATGTAAGCATGTAGTCCTTAGTGTTTTTGTAGGTATCTCATCACTCTTTTGGCTGCAACCCAATGTTCTCTCCCCGGATTGCTTTGATATCGACCAAGCATCCCAACAACAAATGCAAGGTCTGGACGAGTGTAGACTTGTGCATACATTAAGCTTCCTACTGCCGATGCATAAGGGATATTTTTCATAAACTTGGATTTATATTATTTTTAGGACATTGCTTTAAACTGAATTTATCTCCTTTAGAAACATGGGTGTCATGTGGTTTACAATTTTCCATGCCAAACCTTTGTAATATCTTTTCTATATAGCTTTTTTGCCACAATCCTAAAATACCTCGTGAACGATCACGGTGAATTTGGATTCCTAATACAAAAGATGCCTCACCAAGATCTTTCATTTCAAATTTGTTGAAAGAAATTTCTTAGTTTCCTTAAGAAGGTCTTTATCATTACTAGAAAGTAAAATATCATTCATATATAAGACCAAAAATATAAATCTACTCTCACTGAACTTATGGTATATACAATCTTCAGCAAGATTCGTTTCAAAACCAAATGAAAGAATTACTTGATTGAATTTTAAGTACCATTGACGAGAAGCTTGCTTGAGCCTATGAATGGATTTCTTAAGTTTACAAACTAATTGATTAGTTTGATCTAAATCAGTCACCGTTTCTGGTTTCTTCATATAGATGATTTCCTCAATGTCTCCATTGAGAAAAGCCGTCTTTACATCCATTTGATGAAGTTCAGGATCATTAAGATCAAAATGTGCTACAAGTTTCATAATGATCCTAAAAGAGTTTTTAGACGATACCGAAGAAAATGTTTCTTTATAATCAATGCCTTCTTTTTTAGTGAATCCCTTAGCAACAAGATGAGCCTTATATCTTTCCACATTACCTTGTGAATCTCTTTTGGTCTTAAAGATCCATTTACATCCGATGGGTTTCACATTTTTAGGTAATGGAACAAGATCCCATGGATTTCAACTCTTCATTTATGGCATCGATCCATTTATGAGAATTTGGACTATTAATGGCTTCATGGAAGGTGAGTGGTTCATCTCCCACTAAGTCTAAATGTTTCTCATTCTCGGCAAGATACACATCATAATCAGCCGAAATTGCACTCCTTCTTACTCTATTAGATCTTCTTAAGGGCACCGGTTCTTCTTGATTTTGAGGTTGTTGAATTTGATCCTCATTAACAACATTTTCATGTTGTTCTATAATTATAGGAGGTTCTATATTGTTTTGAATTGCATGTTCCTGTTGAATTTCAGGTTAAGTACTTGATTTTCAATAGGAACTAGGGGAAGAGGTATAGAAATGTATTCATCTTCCTCTTCAAATTCAAAACTATTCCTAATTTCCCCTCAAAATTCTACATCCTCAATAAACCTAGCATTTCCCGTCTCAAAAAATGTTCTAGTTTTCAGGTCATAAAATTTATATCTCTTAGATCTCTCAGCATACCCTACAAAGTAACTACTAACGGTCTTAGCGTCCAGTTTGCCTTCATTAGGCCTATAAGGCCTAGCTTCTACTGGACAACCCCATACATGAAAATGATTTAGGGAGGGTTTTTTATTCGTCCATAATTCATAAGGGGTTTTGTCGGTAGCCTTCGAAGGAGCTCTATTTAGAATATAAGCGGCGGTTTTTAATGCATCGCCCCATAATGAGTGAGGTAAAGAAGTACAAGAAATCATACTTATTACCATATCCTTAAGGGTTCTATTACATCTCTCCGCTAAACCATTCATGCTAGGCTTGCCCCGACATGGTGTAGTGAGGGACGATCCCACACTCTTCAAGATAGCGAGCAAAGATCCGGACGTTGTTCACCCGAACCGTCATTCCGACCGTAGTATTCACCACCACGATCGGACCTAACGTTCTTAATAGTCTTTCCAAGTTGATTTTCAACTTCTGCCTTGAAATACTTGAAAACGTCCAATGATTGAGACTTTTCATGAAGTAAATAAATGTATCCATAACGAGAGTAATCATCTATGAACGTAATGAAATATTGTTGACCATTCCATAAAGGGGTAGTGAATGGTCCACAAATATCTGTATGAATTAGTTCTAAGACATTTGATGCTCTCAAGGATTCTTTTCCTTTGGTGTTTGTAAATTTTCCTTTAAGGAATTCAATACAAAAGTTTTTATCCGGAATATCAAGTTTATTTAAAATTCCTTCTGACACAAGCTTATCAATTCTCCTTTTGGACATATGACCTAAACGCCTATGCTATAAGGTATATGATTTTTCACTTGATAACTTTCGTTTTGTGCCTCTAGTTTTGGTTTCAATAACATGGGACTCATTAAAAGACTTGACCGTGTCAAGTAAATAGAGATTATCACTATACGATAAAGTACTAGTACCAACAACTTTGAAATTGAAATAAATATCACATTTGTTATTACCAAATGAACAGGAATAATCTTCCCTGTCCAAAACTGTGATTGAAATCAAATTCCGCCTAAAGGAAGGTACAATAAATGTATTATTTAATACAAAATAATATCCAATACTTAAAAATAATCTAAAAGTCCCAATGCCCACAACTTCAACCGGATTTCCAGCTCCCATGTAGATGTATTTCTCATCTTCGCTAGGGCTTCGGTAATTGAGGCAACCCTGCATAGATACACTTATGTGAGTTGTTGCACCAGAATCCAACCACCATGTATATGTAGGAATTGAAACCAAATTTGCCTCAGTACAAACAAGGCCAAATGACATACCTTTCTTAACACGCCAAGCATGATAGTTAGGGCAGTCGCTCTTCATGTGAGTAGGGTCCTTGCAAAAGAAGCACTTCTTAACTTTTTGATCATTGGATGATCCCTTATGCCTCTTATTTGCAACCGCAATTTCCTTCCATTTTCTCTTAGTCCCATGAAAAGAGGTGGATGCTAAGTGAGCACTTTCCGGTTTGATTTGTTTCATCCTATTCTCCTGTAAGTACCCAAATCCGGATCATCAAAATTCGTTAAAAGTTAACCGAAATCCGTTAACAGGCCCTTTCCAGGTTAACCGGAACCCGTTAAGCTTCCCGCTCTCGAGTCAATGAGACATCGCAGGACTGCCCCGTACATCCCGATATCAAAGTGTACTCAACACACGTTATCACACGTAAAAGTACAACTTTCTTCGAAAAACGCACTTTCCGGCACTTTTCGGGGGCATTTCAGACATTTTCCGGACAGTTATTTAAAAAACGGATAAAACCGGGAATAAGAGGACAAATTCCCTAGCCTAGGTGAGTCACAGGGGCACGTGGCACGCATGCCAAGCCCCACAAATCAACATCAATCAAATTCGAGGGTGAAAAGACCAAAATGCCCTTGATTTTGAATGACTGGCCGTCCGGCCTGTTTTACAACAATGGACTAGAATTCCCACCAAGTCCTTGGAATTTCCAAAATACCCAAAAACCCCCCAAATTGAACCTTAGTCTGGCCGGCCTGTTTTGCATTTTCACCCTATAAATACAAGGGCTGTCATTTGTAAAAAAATAAAAGAAAAACATTAACCCTCTCCCTTAAAAGCTCACGGTCCTAGGCAGTTCTACCCCCTCTCGAGCCCCATTTTGTCTCGATTTGCGTGAAACCTCATTTTCCGACCAAACACGAACAAAAAAACCTCGAAACACCTTTCAAAATACCAAAACCGTATCCCGTATACGTAAACCGAGTCAAAGAGTCTACCCCTAGCCATAGGTAAAACTCTCTCTCTCTCTCTCTCTCTCTCTCTCTCTAAAACTCATTTTGACTCGATTTATGTGTCAACCGCTATTATCATGTCGGTCGAAACTTTCGAAATGTAGACGTAACGCCGTCTACGGGGTTCGATACGTTTTACCCCAAAATCATCTTTCTCTCCCGTAAGATAATTAATTTCGAGTTAAAACGGCATTTCGGCCCCATTTTTTACGTTTATGTTATTTACGGTCCGGATCGTTTGATCCGTCGATTCGCACATTTACCGTCCGAACCATTTGGGTCGTGATCGTCATTTACTAAGTCCGGATCGTTTGATCCGTCGATATTGTCATTTAATTTATATGCCTTTACAACTCTGAGCCGTTTGGCTCGTCGATCGTACTTTTACCGTTCGGATCGTTTGATTCCGTTGATACCGCATTTTAAATACTGTCATTTACAAGTCCGAGCCGTTTGGCTTGTGATAGTATTTACTTATCAAAGTCCGAGTCGCAAAACGACTCGTCGATCACATGTCATTTAAATACCTCTTTTCATAAAATTGGTAACAATGTAATGCCTGGTTCAAAACCGGAGTTCGTCATTCTAACTCCTTTTCAAAAAATGCACAAATCGACGTTTGGCATCCAAACGCTCATTTTCAACTCAAAACCCGATGTTTAACATTCAAACGCTCCTTTCTAATTAAAATCAACGTTTGACATTCAAACTAAAGATTTAAGCTCGTCCTCGAACGCCATTTACAAAATAACTCAAAACCGACGTTTGTCATTCAAACGCTCGTTTTTTCATCATAAAATCAACGTTTGTCACTCAAACCAAGATTAAGCTTGACATTCAATCCCCCTTTTCAAAATTCAACTCACACACACACACGCACACAATTTCGAGAAAGGTAGAAAGACTCGTCAAACGAGGCATTTCGGGTGATCTCGCTATACTCTTCCCGAAACGTAACGTGACCTCCGACCTAACAATATCTGGTACAAAAAGCCATTTTTTAAGTTTGGGCTCATAATACAAAACGTCACATTTAAGCCATTTTCCAAATTCGGGCTCATAATACAAAACTTCACTTTTTCAAAGCCTTTTCCAAGTTTTGGGTACCAATTAAAATGACACCCCACTTTTCTCAAACTCAGCCATTCTCAACGTTTGGGATCATAATACAAAATAGCGTGGCGACTCTCTCTCCCAAGGGAAGTCCATTCGAAAGAACCACTCGCCGCAGTCTGCGCGATCCGGGTAATTTCACCTCCTCTTATGTCACATGTGAAATAAGTTCATTTATATTCCACTTGTCCTTTTGAAAATTATAGGTCATTTCAAAGTGAACAAATTGAGGAGGGAGAGAGATCAAAACTAAGTGCACGAGTAAATCTTCCGAAATCTCTAACTTAAGTGCCCTTAGTTTTGTCGATAGATGAAACATCTCAAGTATGTACTCCCTTAAGTTTTTGTTACCTTTGTACCTCATGGAAATAAGTTTCCTTAAGGAAGCGCTTGTTTTTGATTTCTCGCTTTTAGCAAAGCATTCTTCAAGGGTATCCAGAAAACCCTTAGCATTAACGTCCTCAGAAACATTGTTCAGGAATGTGTCCGGGACTGCATTCTTCATGATCATTAGACTTACGCAGTTGGAACGGTTCCACTTCTCATCACTCAAGCGATCTTCCTGAGTGCTTTTATCAGTGAGAGGAGCGGGACTTGGTTCCCTTAATGCGAGATCAATGTCCATACATCCCAAGATCATAGTTATTTTGTTTTTCCAAGTTTTAAAATTAGTCCCATTAAGCATCGGAACATTGTTCATTGCAGCAGTCAAAGATGAAGCATTTACAAAATCTGTTGGGTCAAGAACAAGAATGAAATACAAAACATGTACAAGTAACTACATAAGGAGTGATTAATCATATCAAATGAATCCCATCTAGAAGACAATTAATATGACATCAAAACAAATCTTTGGATTGCGAGTTGATTCAAAATATAATTATCTTTAGGTAACCAAGTGTAATAACCCAAAAATTTTCGAGGATTATTTGGTAAATTGTTAAATTTTCAATTAGGCTTTTAGAGGGACTAATAATTATATTGATGTCCTAGGAATTATATTATGTGGATTAAATTATTTAGATGAGTTGGACTTTGATATTGGGCTTAGATTTAATAAAATCCTTTTAAAAATATTCATTTTTAATAAATTGTTTTAATAATTAAATTGTTTTCTTGAATTAAATTATTTAAATTACCTTTTTAATAAAAGGATTGAAAGTAATGGGCTTGAATTATTATTGGACTAAAAATTGTGGACTTGTTTTAATTGGGCTTGAGTAACTTTGTGGGCTTAGAAAATTTAATTAGACTAGGATTAGAAAACTTACATATATAAATTCCTTCTTAACCTAATAATTCTCATTAATTAAATCAATTAAATCAAGGAATTAGAGAGAATAGAGAGAAAGAGGGAGGCGGCACCGAATGGAGAGAGAACCGTGAGAGAGACAGTGTGTTGTGCTGTGCTTTGACCGTGAGTATTGAAGAAGAAGCAATTAAAAACTAGGTAAGTATTCGTTCCGTTTAATAATTATTGTTCTTAAATTTAAAGCCTAGAAAATTCTAGAAACTCTTGAGATTAGATTGGGATTTTATTATGAATATTGTTGATTAATTAAGAATTAATTTAAGGACATTATATTTATCGAATCATTGATTACTTGAAAACCTAGTATTGATTAAGATTGGAAAACATGTTAAGTAAATTAGGTTGGACCTAATATGCATGCTAGGGTTTATGATGATTGAAATTAGGGTTAGTGTGTGTTGTGTTAATATTTTTGATGTTAAAACTTGTTTACAAAATTATTTTGGGTAAATATTTTAGTATCAAAAAGGTTAAATTATGAGTAAAAATGTTTTTGGTTAGAAATCTAACCGAGATTTAAAAGGTGAAAATCAGTTTCCAAAACCCTAGTGACCAAACTGTAAATCTGAAAATTAGGGATTGTTCTGTAATTTTTGAAAGTCAAGGGACTGTTTGGTAATTTTTGAAAAGTCAAGGGACTGTTCTGTAATTTTTGAAAGTCAAGGGACTGTTCTGTAATTTTTAAAAATCAAGGGATTGTTTTGCAAAATTTTGAAAACTAAAGGGACTTTTCTGGGAATAAGAAAACTTAAAGGGATCTTTTGAGAGTAATGAAAAGTCAAAAGACCTTTAGTAAATTATTTTAAAAGGTGTAATTAGTGTGTAAATGTGTTTTTGATTAAAGAAAAGGGAATAAAAATGTTAGAAACCTAAGGGTAGTTTGGGTAAATCCTAGGGGTGTTTTAGTATTTATGTGAATGGGTATTTTGGAAAACCCTAGAAGTGGAGAGCAACTTGAGACGGGGTTAAATAGAATTAACTCATAAGTTAGTGAAGTAAAATAAAGTTAAGTTTGGGACGGAGTATTAAATAGTTAATCCGTACTTAACGGATATTATTTATTTGTGTAGATCCGATCGGAGTTAGCAATTGTTCGAGTACTAAGCAACGCTAAGGTAAGAAATTATACATCTTTAAGTTAATTGATTTCCGCTCCGTTTCATTATTTAGGCTTCCGCATATTTCTTGGCGATATACGTTCCTTTGATACGTAAAAGCTGACCTCGCGTCAGTATTTGTTTTGACTCCCTCGTTTACCGTTATTTGCTAATCTTTTGTTATTCGTTTGCTAAATCGTTATTTTGGTTTCGTAAATACAGAATTTTATTGTTATTGTGAAAGTTCGTATTCTGTATAAAAATGAGTTTTGATATGAAGTGATTTTTGTTCCATTAATGATCACTAAGTTAAACAACCTGCTTCGGCGGGGTATATTTGATATTTTGGCCTTCGGACAAACTTAGTTCACCGCTTCAATGTAGTAGTGGTGTGGTGTTCCGAATACACTGTTTAGGACTCTGCGGAGTCAACCTTTGTGCCCTTTGTGGGATTTTGGACCCTTTGTGGGTATTAGTGCTCTTTGTGGGCTTTTGTTCCCTTTATGAAATTTTGGTTTGATAAGGTCAGCGAACCACTTATGTGATCATGATGTCTGTGAGTGATTTGATTATCTACAGCTGGTATGAGACAGTTGTAGATAATTAGATTACTCGAGTTAGCATTGTTCAGCTTATCAGTCCTTTGAAATTCCTAATAATCTGTGAGTGGTTTAGTTAGTTAAAGCTGGTATGGGACAGTTTTTAATTAAGTAAATCATTCGAGTCAATTTGAATCGATTTCGTCATCATTTGGAACTCCAAAATATTTGTCAACTCAGTTTGTGAAACCGTTGAGATTTTGAAAGACATTTTGTTTGAGATTTGGTAAATAATGATTTCGAATTTGTACTTCGTTATGTCTTCGATTGTTATTTGGAATTTGTATCGTTTGATATTTCTTCAGGTCAACTCCTCCTTAGTAACCGGAGGGGTTGTATATGAACTTACTGGGCATTGTTCACTCACCCTTTCATCTTCTTGTCTTCCAGATTTCATATAGGAAGAATATAAAACGGTTCGGGAGCACTTCATAAGGAGTTCAAGGATCGGTTTAGTTTATTTTCATTTTAGACTCTTTAGTAAGTTATTTCAGTTATTTGAGAGTTGGTAAGACTTTAAGGATTTTGTTGAGCTAGTGGATTGTACTAGCCGTTGAAATTCTTACTGTTATCCGCATTTAAGTTATTTCAAATTGTGGTTAGTGTTTGAATTATGATTTTTAGTAGCCGTTGGAGGTTATTTTATTATCAATTAAGTATTATTATTGTTGTGGAAATTCGGGGTCGTTACAGTTGGTATCAGAGCTTTGGCTTTAGATCCTTGGGAGTTTAGAATGTATAAGGATAAGTTTGATTTGAGCCTTTAGATCTTTGGGAGTATATGATGTGTAAGGATAAGTTTGATTTGAGTCTTAGGTTTGACCTCAGTATCATTCTTGGAGTAGTTAGTGTAGATTGATATGATAAGATTAGTTGCTTCATCGGATTATGAAAGTTTAGTGGACTAAACTTCTTTTCAGGGGGTAAGAATGTAATAACCCAAAAATTTTCGAGGATTATTTGGTAAATTGTTAAATTTTCAATTAGGCTTTTAGAGGGACTAATAATTATATTGATGTCCTAGGAATTATATTATGTGGGTTAAATTATTTAGATGAGTTGGACTTTGATATTGGGCTTAGATTTAATAAAACCCTTTTATAAATATTCATTTTTAATAAATTGTCTTAATAATTAAATTGTTTTCTTGAATTAAATTATTTAAATTACCTTTTTAATAAAAGGATTGAAAGTAATGGGCTTGAGTTATTATTGGACTAAAAAATTGTGGACTTGTTTTAATTAGGCTTGAGTAACTTTGTGGGCTTAGAAAATTTAATTAGACTAGGATTAGAAAACCTACATATATAAATTTCTTCTTAACCTAATAATTCTCATTAATTAAATCAATTAAATCAAGGAATTAGAGAGAATAGAGAGAAAGAGGGAGGCGGCACCGAATGGAGAGAGAACCGTGAGAGAGACAGTGTGTTGTGCTGTGCTTTGACCGTGAGTATTGAAGAGAAGCAATTAAAAAACTAGGTAAGTATTCATTCCGTTTAATAATTATTGTTCTTAAATTTAAAGCCTAGAAAATCCTAGAAACTCTTGAGATTAGATTGGGGTTTTTATTATGAATATTGTTGATTAATTAAGAATTAATTTAAGGACATTATATTTATCGAATCATTGATTAATTGAAAACCTAGTATTGATTAAGATTGGAAAACATGTTAAGTAAATTAGGTTGGACCTAATATGCATGCTAGGGTTTATGATGATTGAAATTAGGGTTAGTGTGTGTTGTGTTAATATTTTTGATGTTAAAACTTGTTTACAAAATCGTTTTGGGTAAATATTTTAGTATCAAAAAGGTTAAATTATGAGTAAAAATATTTTTGGTTAGAAATCTAACCAAGATTTAAAAGGTGAAAATCAGTTTCCAAAACCCTAGTGACCAAACTGTAAATCTGAAAATTAGGGATTGTTCTGTAATTTTTGAAAGTCAAGGGACTGTTTGGTAATTTTTGAAAAGTCAAGGGACTGTTCTGTAATTTTTGAAAGTCAAGGGACTGTTCTGTAATTTTTAAAAATCAAGGGATTGTTTTGCAAAATTTTGAAAACTAAAGGGACTTTTCTGGGAATAAGAAAACTTAAAGGGATCTTTTGAGAGTAATGAAAAGTCAAAAGACATTTAGTAAATTATTTTAAAAGGTGTAATTAGTGTGTGTAAATGTGTTTTGATTAAAGAAAAGGGAATAAAAATGTTAGAAACCTAAGGGTAGTTTGGGTAAACCCTAGGGGTGTTTTAGTATTTATGTGAATGGGTATTTTGGAAAACCCTAGAAGTGGAGAGCAACTTGAGACGGGGTTAAATAGAATTAACTCATAAGTTAGTGAAGTAAAATAAAGTTAAGTTTGGGACGGAGTACTAAATAGTTAATCCGTACTTAACGGATATTATTTATTTGTGTAGATCCGATCGGAGTTAGCAATTGTTCGAGTACAAACAATCGAGGTAAGGGATTATACATCTTTAAGTTAATTGTTTTCCGCTCCGTTTCATTGTTTAGGCTTCCGCATATTTCTTGGCGATGTACGTTCATTTGATACGAAAAAGCTGACCTCGCGTCAGTATTTGTTTTGACTCCCTCGGTTACCGTTATTTGCTAATCTTTTGTTATTCGTTTGCTAAATCGTTATTTTGGTTTCGTAAATACAGAATTTTATTGTTATTGTGAAAGTTCGTATTCTGTATAAAAATGAGTTTTGATATGAAGTGATTTTTGTTCCATTAATGATCACTAAGTTAAACAACCTGCTTCGGTGGGGTATATTTGATATTTTGGCCTTCGGACAAACTTAGTTCACCGCTTCAATGTAGTAGTGGTGTGGTGTTCCGAATACACTGTTTAGGACTCTGCAGAGTCAACCTTTGTGCCCTTTGTGGGATTTCGGATCCTTTGTGGGTATTAGAGCTCTTTGTGGGCTTTTGTTCCCTTTATGGGATTTTGGTTTGATAAGGTCAGTGGAGCACTTATGTGATCATGATGTCTGTGAGTGATTTGATTATCTACAGCTGGTATGGGACAGTTGTAGATAATTAGATTACTCGAGTTAGCATTGTTCAGCTTATCAGTTCTTTGAAATTCCTAATAATCTGTGAGTGGTTTAGTTAGTTAAAGCTGGTATGGGACAGTTTTTAATTAAGTAAATCATTCGAGTCAATTTGAATCGATTTCGTCATCATTTGGAACTCCAAAATATTTGTCAACTCAGTTTGTGAAACCTTTGAGATTTTGAAAGACATGTGATTTGAGAATTCGTTAAATAATGATTTCGAATTTATGCTTCGTTATGTCTTCGATTGTTATTTGGACTTTGTATCGTTTGATATTCCTTCAGGTCAACTCCTCCTTAGTAACCGGAGGGGTTGTATATGAACTTACTGGGCATTGTTCGCTCACCCTTTCATCTTCTTTTCTTCCAGATTTTATATAGGAAGAATGTGAAACGGTTCGGGAGCACTTCATAAGGAGTTCATGGATCGTTTTTAGCTTATTTCATTTTAAACTCTTTAGTAAGTTATTTCAGTTATTTGAGAGATTATAAGACTTGAAAGATTTTGTTGAGCTAGTGGATTGTACTAGCCGTTGAAATTGTTATCGTTATCCACATTTAAGTTATTTCAAATTGTGGTTAGTGCTTGAATTATGGTTTTTAGTAGCCGTTGGAGGTTATTTTATTATCGATTAAGTATTATTATTGTTGTGAAAATTCGGGGTCGTTACAGTTGGTATCAGAGCTTTGGCTTTAGATCCTTGGGAGTTTAGAATGTATAAGGATAAGTTTGATTTGAGCCTTTAGATCTTTGGGAGTATATGATGTGTAAGGATAAGTTTGATTTGAGTCTTAGGTTTGACCTCAGTATCATTCTTGGAGTAGTTAGTGTAGATTGATATGATAAGATTAGTTGCTTCATCGGATTATGAAAGTTTAGTGGACTAAACTTCTTTTCAGGGGGTAAGAATGTAATAACCCAAAAATTTTCGAGGATTATTTGGTAAATTGTTAAATTTTCAATTAGGCTTTTAGAGGGACTAATAATTATATTGATGTCCTAGGAATTATATTATGTGGGTTAAATTATTTAGATGAGTTGGACTTTGATATTGGGCTTAGATTTAATAAAACCCTTTTATAAATATTCATTTTTAATAAATTGTCTTAATAATTAAATTGTTTTCTTGAATTAAATTATTTAAATTACCTTTTTAATAAAAGGATTGAAAGTAATGGGCTTGAGTTATTATTGGACTAAAAAATTGTGGACTTGTTTTAATTAGGCTTGAGTAACTTTGTGGGCTTAGAAAATTTAATTAGACTAGGATTAGAAAACCTACATATATAAATTTCTTCTTAACCTAATAATTCTCATTAATTAAATCAATTAAATCAAGGAATTAGAGAGAATAGAGAGAAAGAGGGAGGCGGCACCGAATGGAGAGAGAACCGTGAGAGAGACAGTGTGTTGTGCTGTGCTTTGACCGTGAGTATTGAAAAGAAGCAATTAAAAAACTAGGTAAGTATTCGTTCCGTTTAATAATTATTGTTCTTAAATTTAAAGCCTAGAAAATCTTAGAAACTCTTGAGATTAGATTGGGGTTTTTATTATGAATATTGTTGATTAATTAAGAATTAATTTAAGGATATTATATTTATCGAATCATTGATTAATTGAAAACCTAGTATTGATTAAGATTGAAAAACATGTTAAGTAAATTAGGTTGGACCTAATATGCATGCTAGGGTTTATGATGATTGAAATTAGGGTTAGTGTGTGTTGTGTTAATATTTTTGATGTTAAAACTTGTTTACAAAATCGTTTTGGGTAAATATTTTAGTATCAAAAAGGTTAAATTATGAGTAAAAATATTTTTGGTTAGAAATCTAACCAAGATTTAAAAGGTGAAAATCAGTTTTCAAAATCCTAGTGACCAAACTGTAAATCTGAAAATTAGGGACTGTTCTGTAATTTTTGAAAGTCAAGGGACTGTTTGGTAATTTTTGAAAAGTCAAGGGACTGTTCTGTAATTTTTGAAAGTCAAGGGACTGTTCTGTAATTTTTAAAAATCAAGGGATTGTTTTGCAAAATTTTGAAAACTAAAGGGACTTTTCTGGGAATAAGAAAACTTAAAGGGATCTTTTGAGAGTAATGAAAAGTCAAAAGACATTTAGTAAATTATTTTAAAAGGTGTAATTAGTGTGTGTAAATGTGTTTTGATTAAAGAAAAGGGAATAAAAATGTTAGAAACCTAAGGGTAGTTTGGGTAAACCCTAGGGGTGTTTTAGTATCTATGTGAATGGGTATTTTGGAAAACCCTAGAAGTGGAGAGCAACTTGAGACGGGGTTAAATAGAATTAACTCATAAGTTAGTGAAGTAAAATAAAGTTAAGTTTGGGACGGAGTATTAAATAGTTAATCCGTACTTAACGGATATTATTTATTTGTGTAGATCCGATAGGAGTTAGCAATTGTTCGAGTACTAAGCAACGCTAAGGTAAGGAATTATACATCTTTAAGTTAATTGATTTCCGCTCCGTTTCATTGTTTAGGCTTCCGCATATTTCTTGGCGATATACGTTCCTTTGATACGTAAAAGCTGACCTCGCGTCAGTATTTGTTTTGACTCCCTCGTTTACTGTTATTTGCTAATCTTTTGTTATTCGTTTGCTAAATCGTTATTTTGGTTTCGTAAATACAGAATTTTATTGTTATTGTGAAAGTTCGTATTCTGTATAAAAATGAGTTTTGATATGAAGTGATTTTTGTTCCATTAATGATCACTAAGTTAGACACCTTCGGTGGGGTATATTTGATATTTTGGCCTTCGGGCAAACTTAGTTCACCGCTTCAATGTAGTAGTGGTGTGGTGTTCGAATACCTTGTTTAGGACTCTGCAGAGTCAACCTTTGTGCCCTTTGTGGGATTTCGGATCCTTTGTGGGTATTAGAGCTCTTTGTGGGCTTTTGTTCCCTTTATGGGATTTTGGTTTGATAAGGTCAGTGGAGCACTTATGTGATCATGATGTCTGTGAGTGATTTGATTATCTACAGCTGGTATGGGACAGTTGTAGATAATTAGATTACTCGAGTTAGCATTGTTCAGCTTATCAGTTCTTTGAAATTCCTAATAATGCGTGAGTGGTTTAGTTAGTTAAAGCTGGTATGGGACAGTTTTTAATTAAGTAAATCATTCGAGTCAATTTGAATCGATTTCGTCATCATTTGGAACTCCAAAATATTTGTCAACTCAGTTTATGAAACCGTTGAGATTTTGAAAGACATTTTGTTTGAGATTTGGTAAATAAATATTTCGAATTTATGTTCTGTTATGTCTTCGATTGTTATTTGGAATTTGTATCGTTTGATATTTCTTCAGGTCAACTCCTCCTTAATGCTTAGGAGGGTTGTATATGAACTTTCTTGGGCATTGTTCGCTCACCCTTTCATCTTCTTGTCTTCCAGATTTCATATAGGAAGAATGTAAAACGGTTCGGGAGCACTTCATAAGGAGTTCAAGGATCGGTTTAGTTTATTTTCATTTTAGACTCTTTAGTAAGTTATTTCAGTTATTTGAGAGATTGTAAGACTTGAAAGATTTTGTTGAGCTAGTGGATTGTACTAGCCGTTGAAATTGTTACCGTTATCCGCATTTAAGTTATTTCAAATGGTGGTTAGTGTTTGAATTATGGTTTTAGTAGCCGTTGGAGGTGATTTTATTATCAATTAAGTATTATTATTGTTGTGGAAATTCGGGGTCGTTACAGTTGGTATCAGAGCTTTGGCTTTAGATCCTTAGGAGTTTAGAATGTATAAGGAAAAGTTTTATTTGAGCCTTTAGATCTTTGGGAGTATATGATGTGTAAGGATAAGTTTGATTTGAGCCTTAGGTTTGACCTCAGTATCATTCTTGGAGTATTTAGTGTAGATTGATATGATAAGATTAGTTGCTTCATCAGATTATGAAAGTTTAGTGGACTAAACTTCTTTTAAGGGGGTAAGAATGTAATAACCCAAAAATTTTCGAGGATTATTTGGTAAATTGTTAAATTTTCAATTAGGCTTTTAGAGGGACTAATAATTATATTGATGTCCTAGGAATTATATTATGTGGATTAAATTATTTAGATGAGTTGGACTTTGATATTGGGCTTAGATTTAATAAAATCCTTTTATAAATATTCATTTTTAATAAATTGTTTTAATAATTAAATTGTTTTCTTGAATTAAATTATTTAAATTACCTTTTTAATAAAAAGATTGAAAGTAATGGGCTTGAATTATTATTGGACTAAAAATTGTGGACTTGTTTTAATTGGGCTTGAGTAACTTTGTGGGCTTAGAAAATTTAATTAGACTAGGATTAGAAAACCTACATATATAAATTCCTTCTTAACCTAATAATTCTCATTAATTAAATCAATTAAATCAAGGAATTAGAGAGAATAGAGAGAAAGAGGGAGGCGGCACCGAATGGAGAGAGAACCGTGAGAGAGACAGTGTGTTGTCTTTGTGCTTTGGCCGTGAGTATTGAAGAAGAAGCAATTAAAAACTAGGTAAGTATTCGTTCCGTTTAATAATTATTGTTCTTAAATTTAAAGCCTAGAAAATTCTAGAAACTCTTGAGATTAGATTGGGGTTTTATTATGAATATTGTTGATTAATTAAGAATTAATTTAAGGACATTATATTTATCGAATCATTGATTAATTGAAAACCTAGTATTGATTAAGATTGGAAAACATGTTAAGTAAATTAGGTTGGACCTAATATGCATGCTAGGGTTTATGATGATTGAAATTAGGGTTAGTGTGTGTTGTGTTAATATTTTTGATGTTAAAACTTGTTTACAAAATTATTTTGGGTAAATATTTTAGTATCAAAAAGGTTAAATTATGAGTAAAAATGTATTTGGTTAGAAATCTAACCAAGATTTAAAAGGTGAAAATCAGTTTTCAAAACCCTAGTGACCAAACTGTAAATCTGAAAATTAGGGACTGTTCTGTAATTTTTGAAAGTCAAGGGACTGTTTGGTAATTTTTGAAAAGTCAAGGGACTGTTCTGTAATTTTTGAAAGTCAAGGGACTGTTCTGTAATTTTTAAAAATCAAGGGATTGTTTTGCAAAATTTTGAAAACTAAAGGGACTTTTCTGGAAATAAGAAAACTTAAAGGGATCTTTTGAGAGTAATGAAAAGTCAAAAGACCTTTAGTAAATTATTTTAAAAGGTGTAATTAGTGTGTAAATGTGTTTTTGATTAAAGAAAAGGGAATAAAAATGTTAGAAACCTAAGGGTAGTTTGGGTAAACCCTAGGGGTGTTTTAGTATCTATGTGAATGGGTATTTTGGAAAACCCTAGAAGTGGAGAGCAACTTGAGACGGGGTTAAATAGAATTAACTCATAAGTTAGTGAAGTAAAATAAAGTTAAGTTTGGGACGGAGTATTAAATAGTTAATCCGTACTTAACGGATATTATTTATTTGTGTAGATCCGATAGGAGTTAGCAATTGTTCGAGTACTAAGCAACGCTAAGGTAAGGAATTATACATCTTTAAGTTAATTGATTTCCGCTCCGTTTCATTATTTAGGCTTCCGCATATTTCTTGGCGATATACGTTCCTTTGATACGTAAAAGCTGACCTCGCGTCAGTATTTGTTTTGACTCCCTCGTTTACTGTTATTTGCTAATCTTTTGTTATTCGTTTGCTAAATCGTTATTTTGGTTTCGTAAATACAGAATTTTATTGTTATTGTGAAAGTTCGTATTCTGTATAAAAATGAGTTTTGATATGAAGTGATTTTTGTTCCATTAATGATCACTAAGTTAAACAACCTGCTTCGGTGGGGTATATTTGATATTTTGGCCTTCGGACAAACTTAGTTCACCGCTTCAATGTAGTAGTGGTGTGGTGTTCCGAATACACTGTTTAGGACTCTGCAGAGTCAACCTTTGTGCCCTTTGTGGGATTTCGGATCCTTTGTGGGTATTAGAGCTCTTTGTGGGCTTTTGTTCCCTTTATGGGATTTTGGTTTGATAAGGTCAGTGGAGCACTTATGTGATCATGATGTCTGTGAGTGATTTGATTATCTACAGCTGGTATGGGACAGTTGTAGATAATTAGATTACTCGAGTTAGCATTGTTCAGCTTATCAGTTCTTTGAAATTCCTAATAATCTGTGAGTGGTTTAGTTAGTTAAAGCTGGTATGGGACAGTTTTTAATTAAGTAAATCATTCGAGTCAATTTGAATCGATTTCGTCATCATTTGGAACTCCAAAATATTTGTCAACTCAGTTTATGAAACCGTTGAGATTTTGAAAGACATTTTGTTTGAGATTTGGTAAATAAATATTTCGAATTTATGTTCTGTTATGTCTTCGATTGTTATTTGGAATTTGTATCGTTTGATATTTCTTCAGGTCAACTCCTCCTTAGTAACCGGAGGGGTTGTATATGAACTTACTGGGCATTGTTCGCTCACCCTTTCATCTTCTTGTCTTCCAGATTTCATATAGGAAGAATGTAAAACGGTTCGGGAGCACTTCATAAGGAGTTCAAGGATCGGTTTAGTTTATTTTCATTTTAGACTCTTTAGTAAGTTATTTCAGTTATTTGAGAGATTGTAAGACTTGAAAGATTTTGTTGAGCTAGTGGATTGTACTAGCCGTTGAAATTGTTACCGTTATCCGCATTTAAGTTATTTCAAATGGTGGTTAGTGTTTGAATTATGGTTTTAGTAGCCGTTGGAGGTGATTTTATTATCAATTAAGTATTATTATTGTTGTGGAAATTCGGGGTCGTTACAGTTGGTATCAGAGCTTTGGCTTTAGATCCTTAGGAGTTTAGAATGTATAAGGAAAAGTTTTATTTGAGCCTTTAGATCTTTGGGAGTATATGATGTGTAAGGATAAGTTTGATTTGAGCCTTAGGTTTGACCTCAGTATCATTCTTGGAGTATTTAGTGTAGATTGATATGATAAGATTAGTTGCTTCATCAGATTATGAAAGTTTAGTGGACTAAACTTCTTTTAAGGGGGTAAGAATGTAATAACCCAAAAATTTTCGAGGATTATTTGGTAAATTGTTAAATTTTCAATTAGGCTTTTAGAGGGACTAATAATTATATTGATGTCCTAGGAATTATATTATGTGGATTAAATTATTTAGATGAGTTGAACTTTGATATTGGGCTTAGATTTAATAAAATCCTTTTATAAATATTCATTTTTAATAAATTGTTTTAATAATTAAATTGTTTTCTTGAATTAAATTATTTAAATTACCTTTTTAATAAAAGGATTGAAAGTAATGGGCTTGAATTATTATTGGACTAAAAATTGTGGACTTGTTTTAATTGGGCTTGAGTAACTTTGTGGGCTTAGAAAATTTAATTAGACTAGGATTAGAAAACCTACATATATAAATTCCTTCTTAACCTAATAATTCTCATTAATTAAATCAATTAAATCAAGGAATTAGAGGGAATAGAGAGAAAGAGGGAGGCGGCACCGAATGGAGAGAGAACCGTGAGAGAGACAGTGTGTTGTGCTGTGCTTTGACCGTGAGTATTGAAGAAGAAGCAATTAAAAACTAGGTAAGTATTCGTTCCGTTTAATAATTATTGTTCTTAAATTTAAAGCCTAGAAAATTCTAGAAACTCTTGAGATTAGATTGGGGTTTTATTATGAATATTGTTGATTAATTAAGAATTAATTTAAGGACATTATATTTATCGAATCATTGATTAATTGAAAACCTAGTATTGATTAAGATTGGAAAACATGTTAAGTAAATTAGGTTGGACCTTAAATGCATGCTAGGTTTTATGATGATTGAAATTAGGGTTAGTGTGTGTTGTGTTAATATTTTTGATGTTAAAACTTGTTTACAAAATTATTTTGGGTAAATATTTTAGTATCAAAAAGGTTAAATTATGAGTAAAAATGTTTTTGGTTAGAAATCTAACCAAGATTTAAAAGGTGAAAATCAGTTTCCAAAACCCTAGTGACCAAACTGTAAATCTGAAAATTAGGGACTGTTTTGTAATTTTTGAAAGTCAAGGGACTGTTTGGTAATTTTTGAAAAGTCAAGGGACTGTTCTGTAATTTTTGAAAGTCAAGGGACTGTTCTGTAATTTTTGAAAATCAAGGGATTGTTTTGCAAAATTTTGAAAACTAAAGGGACTTTTCTGGAAATAAGAAAACTTAAAGGGATCTTTTGAGAGTAATGAAAAGTCAAAAGACCTTTAGTAAATTATTTTAAAAGGTGTAATTAGTGTGTAAATGTGTTTTTGATTAAAGAAAAGGGAATAAAAATGTTAGAAACCTAAGAGTAGTTTGGGTAAACCCTAGGGGTGTTTTAGTATTTATGTGAATGGGTATTTTGGAAAATCCTAGAAGTGGAGAGCAACTTGAGACGGGGCTAAATAGAATTAACTCATAAGTTAGTGAAGTAAAATAAAGTTAAGTTTGGGACGGAGTATTAAATAGTTAATCCGTACTTAACGGATATTATTTATTTGTGTAGATCCGATCGGAGTTAGCAATTGTTCGAGTACTAAGCAACGCTAAGGTAAGGAATTATACATCTTTAAGTTAATTGATTTCCGCTCCGTTTCATTATTTAGGCTTTCGCATATTTCTTGGCG
Organism: Adenophora triphylla var. japonica; assembly: GCA_022495995.1. Classification (NCBI taxonomy): domain Eukaryota; kingdom Viridiplantae; phylum Streptophyta; class Magnoliopsida; order Asterales; family Campanulaceae; genus Adenophora; species Adenophora triphylla. The sequence continues at coordinate 38,794 of JAFEMH010006737.1, read as the reverse complement.
ATATACGTTCCTTTGATACGTAAAAGCTGACCTCGCGTCAGTATTTGTTTTGACTCCCTCGTTTACCGTTATTTGCTAATCTTTTGTTATTCGTTTGCTAAATCGTTATTTTGGTTTCGTAAATACAGAATTTTATTGTTATTGTGAAAGTTCGTATTCTGTATAAAAATGAGTTTTGATATGAAGTGATTTTTGTTCCATTAATGATCACTAAGTTAAACAACCTGCTTCGGCGGGGTATATTTGATATTTTGGCCTTCGGGCAAACTTAGTTCATCGCTTCAATGTAGTAGTGGTGTGGTGTTCCGAATACACTGTTTAGGACTCTGCGGAGTCAACCTTTGTGCCCTTTGTGAGATTTCGAACCCTTTGTGGGTATTAGTGCTCTTTGTGGGCTTTTGTTCCCTTTATGGAATTTTGGTTTGATAAGGTCAGTGGACCACTTAAGTGATCATGATGTCTGTGAGTGATTTGATTATCTACAGCTGGTATGGGACAGTTGTAGATAATTAGATTACTCGAGTTAGCATTGTTCAGCTTATCAGTCCTTTGAAATTCCTAATAATCTGTGAGTGGTTTAGTTAGTTAAAGCTGGTATGGGATAGTTTTTAATTAAGTAAATCATTCGAGTCAATTTGAATCGATTTCGTCATCATTTGGAACTCCAAAATATTTGTCAACTCAGTTTGTGAAACCGTTGAGATTTTGAAAGACATTTTGTTTGAGATTTGGTAAATAAATATTTCGAATTTGTGTTCTGTTATGTCTTCGATTGTTATTTGGAATTTGTATCGTTTGATATTTCTTCAGGTCAACTCCTCCTTAGTAACCGGAGGGGTTGTATATGAACTTACTGGGCATTGTTCGATCACCCTTTCATCTTCTTGTCTTCCAGATTTCATATAGGAAGAATGTAAAACGGTTCGGGAGCACTTCATAAGGAGTTCAAGGATCGGTTTAGTTTATTTTCATTTTAGACTCTTTAGTAAGTTATTTCAGTTATTTGAGAGATTGTAAGACTTGAAAGATTTTGTTGAGCTAGTGGATTGTACTAGCCGTTGAAATTGTTACCGTTATCCGCATTTAAGTTATTTCAAATGGTGGTTAGTGTTTGAATTATGGTTTTAGTAGCCGTTGGAGGTGATTTTATTATCAATTAAGTATTATTATTGTAGTGGAAATTCGGGGTCGTTACACCAAGAAATCAAACAATGCTTTAATCAAATACTTAATCTTCCTTTGGGCTGATTTAAGTACTCAATAAAACAAAACTGTTGTTTTCTTACTTGTTACCCAATGAATGTATGAATTTAGTCAAATAAACAATCTTCTCGGGAAAATTCATTTTATCCATATATTAAAGTATACATTCATCACTTAACAACTTCGGATCTAAATAACGTAAATCACTTTGGCGACAATATTATTTAGACAATTTATGAAGTTGTTAAGCATATAATTAATCACAAAAAGAAAGGTTTGAAAATATATGTTTTTGCTCAAGAAAAATGAAGAGAAAAGTTTAATCTGCAGGTGTACGGCTGTGCAAGTTATAACGCACGGCCGTGCAAACACTGATCCAGAAAATCCAAATTTTCAATTCAGGTAGTGCACGGCCGTGCAAGTTTATAACGCACGGCCATGTAAACACTGTTCCAAAATACTCATCATCAATCAGCACAATGGTGCACGGTCGAGCATAGAAAAAACGCACGGCCGTGTAAGCAGATCTGCACGGTCGTGCAACATATAACGCACGGCCGTGCCAAATGAACAGTCTTTCTTGAACCATTGCACCTTTTGACGATTTTTAATGCCTTTTAAGCCAAAACTTCAATCCTTTTCCAGATTTTAAACTAGATTATCCATCATGGTTATGCCTTTTGGAATAATCTTGTAACATAGACATGAATACACAAGTAGATCCAACACGGTCGTGTGTCATACAACGCTCTGTTGTGTCAATGAGATAATCTTGCAATATTCATAGTCCCTTTAGATGAATTTTACATATTTCAAACTGGACAAAATTATTAACACTCTTTGAATGAATTAGAGTGGTTAAATAACACCAAAACACAATGAATTCAACATAAAATAAAGCAAAACATGCTATTATGAACTCAAACTTAAACAAGAACATGAGTAGGATCTGATACCAATTATTGGAACATTTCTATTCCAATATACTCAAGTCGTGGATAAGAATGAGAAAAGAAATAGAGGCGGAAGCGTATACCTGATGAATCCATCTTTTGCTTGGTGTTCTTGAAGAGAAGAAGAAGAAATAAAGGAGGGAAATGTAGTTCTTCTAAATGATGAATGCCCTTCACTTTTACTCAGATTTATGGAGAGAGTATATGTTAATAATGTGTATCCTAGGCTGATGGAAAGCCTTTATATATATAGGAAACCAAGGGGCACTTCATTTAGGGACCACACCCTTTCAAATGAAGTAGTAAAAATGTTACCTTTTTGTCCATCATAAATAGGTAATTTTTACTTCGGAAATTCTACACATTGATTATTTTCTATACTTTATATAACATTATATTTATGATTTAAACGTGTATGTCTACACATTTATGTATATTTACTAAGTATACACATTTTGCAATCCATGTTCTAACATGATACTCTCTTTTATTTTATGCATTATTCGAAATCAACTTATCATCTAGTCATAAACTCACAAAGGAGGGATTTAACTCCATGTAATAGACCAAAATGCAAAATTCTCCTCAAATATGTCCACACTACCTTATCATGAGTGTCCACGCCGACTTTAATATCCAAAAACAACAATAATTTAAAATTTTAGTTCCAAATAATTTGAGGTCGACCAAACGAAAATAATATCCTTAGAGAATAAATTTCCAAGCACCTCATTGTTCAAAAACTTGTGAAAGAGACATGTCAATGTAGTTATGAAGTAGGTTTTTTGAAGAGCAATGAAACTTTGAAATACGACCATTAATATTTGTATTAAAGTGAGAAGTAAAATAAGGTAATGTCACACAAGTACTTTCCTAGGGTTTATATTTGAGAATAAACAAAAGTATATTGATTCTAGGGTAGGTCCAAAATGGTGTACAATCTCATGGTCCAAAATGGTGTACAATCTCATATATCAACATAATTCTTATGGATGGGAACCTAAGTATTATAACATTAGTGTTTTTCTCAGTGTTAGCGATCTCAGGCATTAAGAACAACAACGACAACAGTTGACGAAGCTGGAAGTTTTCAGAAGGGGGTCAAGATATTTTGGGTAGCTATTATAACTCACGTATCCAAATCTTCTATATAATATATTAAAACAGAAGAAAATTGAATGTACATAGCCTGCCACGTGGAATTATGACGTGGAATTCCATGTGGCGCCTTCTCATGCGTCATCCATGCTATTTAATTAGTAATAGTAATTAGTAATTATATTTACTTAAATTCAAAATTTTGAATTCCAACATGCATTTTTGATAAGATTTAATTTGAATATTGATTTGTCCAAATTTAATCACATTTAAAATATCGCAGAATCATAAAATTATTTGACAATTTAAAATTGTAATATTAATAGTTAATAGCTATTTTGAAATTTAAATCCAATCAACTTTTCTCTTTAATTTCCAGACAAAAGTCAAATCATAAGCCATTCCTAAAATATTAAAATTGAATTTTATATTAAACTTAAACAAGTAGGAAACGGGTAAAGAAAGAATTGTAACATTATTTGAAATTCGAAGTTAAAATTCTATCACATTTAAAATAATTTCGAAATCCACAGTTTAAAAAAATAAGAATTCAGACACATTAAAACAAATTTAATTCACATATACGTAATTTTTCAATGTAATCCTAATTTGAAACTGAAATTCAAATGTAAGCCTAATTTGATAAGATTTAATTTGAATATTGATTTGTCCAAATTTAATCACATATTTAAAATATCCCAGAATCATAAAATTATTTGAAAATTTAAAATTTGAAATTAGAATTCAATATTTCTAATTCACATATGTAATAGATGATGTCCATGAATTAATTCCCCAGGACTCATGCAATTACATTTGATAAGATTTGATATTAATAAAGCAAATTTAAATCACATATACGTAATTATTTAATGTAAGCCTAATTTGAAACTGAAATTCAAATGTAAGCCTAATTTGATAAGATTTAATTTGAATATTGATTTGTAATCTAATTTAATCACATATTTATAATTATTTGAAATTGAAATTCAATCTCATTTCTAAATTAATTGATTAGTCGGTTATGGAATCCAATTTGATTTCCACATAATAAGTATCTTTTACTAACATCAAATATTTGATTTCTACAGAATTTGAATCCCACAATACCCGGCTGCATAAATGATTTTTACACTCATAATTCACAAAACTACTTTAAATATTAAATTGATGAAATTTGAATCTAAAGTTGATCCCATATCCCAATTCCGTGACTGAGATATACGGATCGTAACAAATCAAATACATTTGAAATTGGATTTCAATTGGCTAGATAGACTTAATGTAAATCAGCAACTAAACTAAAAGATGTCCTATAGTATTAGGACTTACTCGCCTCTTCTTATAACGACGTCTTCATATTATTTTATATGCGTTCTTTTTAATCAGTAAATTTGCTAGACACATCTGAGTGATTACATAGCCATCCAAGGTAATTCTACACTATTCCCTTATTTTTCTGCAATTAATTGTCTGCCTCCCTTTTTCGCTTCGCCATGGACCTGATTAGGGAATACAAATAAGCCATTTTTGTTAATCTGGTTGCTGTTGATAACATATAGAATCCAGTATATTCATTGTCCTTTCTGCACGTAGAGGTTTTCATTTTTTTTAGTCTCTTTTATTTTAATACATAGAAGAAATATGTAACTATCTATTTATTTTCTTTCATAACATTTTTGTTATACCCTGGTGAAAAGCTTCTCGGTTTGTTTGTAATCCTTTAATTTCAGCTTGCATACAGCATTGCTCAGATTGCAACACACCTTCAAAGCTTTCCCCTGTCTCTTCTCTTCTTCTCCAAAAGAGGTATCATATTTTTTAGCCATGAAGAAGGCAATTCCTTCTTCCTTTTTCTTTCCAGCTTCTTCAATTTTCTCATTTGTATTCATGTCACATGATTCCTTATCCTAGAAGAAAATAATAGTTGAAGGTAGTAACTTCCCGAGAAAAAGAAACACAAATTCTTTCAAACAATGAACCCTCATTTCAATGGAAGGAAGTAGTACAAATTCAGGTTAAAGTTATCATCTCATCTGAAATAATCTCTTTTTTCAGTTCCATTTAATATCCTTATCCAAAATAAGTTCCATGATATGATCTACCAAGCTAATATTAGTGGCTGAATCCCTTATGAATGTATACGATTTTGAAACTCTTATATATTCAGTCTTGCAATGATGATATAGCAGAGGGCTTGAACAGAAGTCTTGAAGCTCTAGAGTAAATGAAATATCATGAATTGTTGGGAATGATTTCTGTGTCAACTTGCGAAACTCGCCATCTGATACTCCCTTTCTTAGTTGCATTCATATGTATTCTATTGGTCTCATTTATATTGGACACATTTCCTTTTCAGTCCCTCTCATTTATTTCCCACGTAAGAACCCAATCAACTGTAACGATTCACTTCCCCATTACACCCCTACCTAAATTAAAAAACTTACAACCTTTTACATTCACAAGAGATAACTAAAGTGAGGTTTTATTGAATACAATAGACCAAGTGCCCAAAAATAATTGAGACGAAGGTAGTGTATGTTAAATCTCACAATTTTTTAACCTATCAGCTGAACACAAGCCATCAGAAACCACTATTAATCGAATAAACAATAGATATCTATTAGAACATGGTTATGATGTTTCTCACATTTTTGGATCTATCTATTGGTCTCATAGTTGCCTCTGCTTCCTTTATTTTATGGTCATCTAAAGTCATTCCAATTTTGTTTGTTTATTCATTAATCAATTTCCAGTTCTGATGTGAGCTTTAGAGATAAAATGCATATTTAAGATCGAATTTCTCATCTTTTCTATATGAATTGGTGATAGCATTCATGTTTGCTCTATGTAGTTTCTTATGTTTTCATCAAGAACTATCTTTTTTCTTTTTCTTTTTTATTTTTCTTTTCTGAAGTACTATTTGATGAGTTGAACAACTTTTATTAAGTCTCTGTTTGCCTTTGGTTTAATTAGTGCTGGCTTTTCTTGGATTCTGCTATCACAGAGCATATAATTGATCAATCTCTCTCCCTTTGAAATACTTCCACTATTATCAGTTTTCAAAGAATGTGCTGCTTGAGAAGAAGTTGTTGAGAGCAGTGCTCTATAAGCAGTTGTGTTGCCCTAATATTAAAATTCTTTATTTGGAAACTTTGGTCTGCAGATTTTTTATTTTATCTGCTTTACATTAAGTTGTGGGCGTGTCGTGTGCGATAAATATAATTGAAATAGGAACACACCGATAGTAATCAATAGTGAAAGATTTATAAGTACTTTAAGTTTCCTTACTCTGCTATTATTATTATTTTTTCCATTTTTCATTAATAGTTGAGTTCCTAGGGGATTTCTTAATTAACTCTTTCAAGTTTCAAATAGGTTTTTCAGAGGCAATAGAGCATAATTAGATGACTATGTTGATCTTCAGGTCGATGTGGATGAAAAAAGAATGATGACAATAGATTTCAGCTTAGGAAACCATAAGTGAGGAAGAGTTAATGGTTTTGGGAGTTACGACAGTCTAATGAGGATTGCATCAAGATATATTTGAGTAGTTAATGAGAGACATCAATATTGGTGGTGACTGTACAGGTGGTGGGGGGGGGGGAAGCATGAGAGAGAGAAATATGAGACTTTAATTTTTTTGGACATTCATAGAGTGTTAAGATCCCAGTGGAGATAGGAGATATTGAGCCTGATATAACATTGCAGGTTATCACTGACTTTAAACATGGAGAACTTCAAAACACGAAACCAAAATGAGATATATATATATATATATATATATATATATATATATATATATATATATATATATATATATATGATTTGAACCTTATAGGAAAGTTGGCAAAAGTAAGTCATTACCATGATTTATAAATATACAAATCTATTGCCTCCCATTTAGAAATGCCTCGGTTACCATAAATTCGATATCTAACTAAAATAAACATAAAATAGGTACCCTGCTTTCACTTTTCTTAGCCATTTCAGCAGCAATTTTACTAAATCCTCTCATTCTATTTTCCACAAACATCTATGCTATTCTATTTTTCACAACCATCTCTGCTAGCCACCCGATGTAATTCCCATTCGTCCATGTTATTAGAAGATTATTTAATTATCAAAGAAAACAAATTAATATACACCCATGTTTGAGACTTAGTAAGTTTCCAGATTTTTTTATATATTTAATCTGTTTTTCTATATCCGTCCCTTAAAAGTAATGTAAAGTCCATATCAAACCTAGTATTACTCCCATTCATTTAGTATTGATCTTATATTTTTTTAATTATGACACAGATAATGGCAACAAGTAGATTGATTTCTGTTAAAGCGATTGAGAAGAGAACTAAGTTACAGAGCATAAACGTGCAAACTTACGTAGATGGGAGCGGACGAATAAGTACGGAAAAGTGAATATCGAGATGATATTACTTGAAATTGGATTTTTTTTTCTTTATTTACTTCTTCATCTTTCAATATATTTAGCATTATTAACATTTTAATTCTTTTAATTTTTCATTTTTATTAATTATATTGTATATTTTTTATTAGGGATCTAAAATCCAGGCCACTGCCCAGTAATATGTCGAACACATTGAATGTGAAGTTTACAGAAGGTTAAGTGAAGAAAATTTCTAATTTTGGAGTTGAAAAAAATGTTACTACTATTTACCAAAAAGCAAAAGTAAATCTTGAATGGAAGCTATCCATAGGTTTAGCCACCAAATTATCTGAAGTCGAGACATCTGTCCAAATTTCTGATAATGATTTTTAGTTCACACCCTTTAACCTTTTTTTGAATGATCCCGAAAATACTATCAAATTGGATTTTGTATTGGGTGAGTATTATACCTCACACAACTTTTTAGCTTCTAAAAAAATAAGGATATTCACTAACATAATATAGTTGTTCTTTGGTGATAGATGTAATCGGTGAGGTTGCATTACCTTTAAATGCGTATATGCATCCAATGCTAAGAAGTTGGACGTTAAACTGATTGATAATGGATATGTTATATAAAAGAGCAAGTAAATGAGTAATAAAGCGAAATAAATTATAAATATTTTATTAAATTTATGTATTTCCTTCTAATATTGTGACAGCGGATTCGAACTATGTGTTATTGTATGGGAGTCTTATGGAGAAGAATTAAAAAAGTATATTAACAATAGAGTTGAAAATACAAAATAACCGGTTATATTGGTTTTGCAGTTCGTAATGTTGTCGAGATTTCAAGGTAAATATGATTAAATATTTATTCTAATTTTAATATTTTTTGTATATTTTTTTAAAGAAGTATTATTACTTAATGTGTGACATTAACAATCATTGTACATGAAAGGCCCGTGTTTGTACCATGAAGCACGCATCAGATTCTTATTGATCCATCTATTCCTAAAGTAACAAAGTTTCTAAACAAGATGGTACCTTAAACTTTAATGATAATCTATGCATTTATTAAATAATGTTGTTTATTTATTTGTGTGAAGTTCATTTTTATCTCATTATCAATATTTTATTTGTTTGTGTGTAGTAACCAAGTTTTTTTATCGCTATTTTATAATAGGCGTGACAGAGGATTAACATCTAATAGTCGCACCTTGACTACTATCACCGATGATAGCAAGATTATCAATAGTGACGAGTGGTCAAAATTTGGAGAAGTCAAGACAATCGCTGATTTGTTAAAATGTAGAGAGGTATGCCATAAATATTGAAGAAACTTGTGTTGATTACACTTATGTATAAACTCTTCATCTATATAATCATGACATTACAGGTTGGCATTTATACCACATTAACTGCCATATATGAGGTGGATTCACATGCTAGGTGCTATTATGACTCATGCAGCAATCCAAGGTGTAATAAAGGAATTGATAAGAACACAAAGAGTTGTCCAAAATGCAGTACCCCTTATGACAACACCGTCCCGAGGTTTAATAAAGAAACTTGTGTCTGTTACAACTATGTATGTGACATATTATTTTGATTTTCGAATTATGTAAGTTAATTTTTGAAAATCTGAAACTTTTTATTAAGTTTTTGAATTTCAAAAAGTTTCTAACAAATTATTCTTGTATTGATAAATCAAATTAGGTAAATGATATCCTTAAAATTTTGGATAATATCTCAAATTCGAAATTTAAGGGAGATATTTACCTAACCTAAATTTATCTATTATTTTTTCGTCTTATTATTAAAAAAAACTGTGTAACAGCCGGAGAAGGAATTAATTAGGGTAGGAGTGTATTTAATATGGAAGTCATTAGCTAGAAAATAGGGAGTTAGGTACCAATTAGAGTTCATCTTTTGTTCAAGATCAACCCCCTAATTTGTGTTAATCTTCCTATTTATAATCTCTCTCACGTCTCTTTCTCTCTCTCTCTCTCTCTCTCTCTCTCTCTCTCTCTCCCCCCTCAAATCTTTCGATATTACTCCTTCTTCGCCGTCTCTCCATCGCCAAAATCCAACAATGTCAACTCATTCCAAAAATCCTCAAGAATCATCGCTAATGGAAATTTCGCCTAGTGTTATCCCACTTGTTACCTTGCTCATAAAAATTTCACCAAAGGTAACACCTGTAACATCACCAAGTTTAGCCATTGTTATTGCCGGACCACCTCCTGTTCTGATGTCCCAAAAGGCTCCCGCCATGGCTTCTCCCCAACCATATATACCAGTCACCAAAGAGAAGAAAAAGAAGAGAAAAGCTCCAATGGCTACTCAAGGACCACAGAAAAGAACCTCAAGCAGATTGAGGACAACTTTTAGCAGGGGGAAATCCAACACCTCCTCTGAATGGCTTGAAGATGAGGGTGAAACCCTAGTTGCTGCTTGTGTGAAGCTGTTGAGGAAGAAAGGAAAATAGAGTGTTAGTGAAAGTGTTACCCACTAACAGGAAACACCCAGGGTAACACCTTCTTCTGTTCAGATCCCTATTTCATCACAAGAGGTACCAATTCACTCTCCTCTCCACTCTTACTCTCCTAGTGATGATTTGTTGTGCACACTAATGATGATAATGATGAGGCCTTTCCAAAGCCTTATTTAACCCTAGGAATTTATAGGGAATCGAACATGTAATATTGGTTGAACCACAATAAAAAACCTCTTTTGGAAGAGAAGAACATATATAGATGTGGAGGATTTAAAACTGAATGGAGTGTATGAGTTCCTTGCTGATAGGAATTTTTTGTTCCCAAATACCCATACATATTCTTTTGTTGAAAGTGTTGTTAGAAATTTTTATGCGAACCTAAGAACAAACCTGGACAATGAGGGCTCTCCTCAATTTGGAAAGGTGTTTGTTAGGGGTAGAGTATACAAGTTTACTCCTGCCATGATTAACAAAGCCTTAGAACTGCCAAACGTAGATGATAAGAGTCTTTGTACAAATAGGGATGATATGGCTAAATTTCTTAAAAACAACAAGATTGATAAGTGGCCAGGTGACCCTAAAGTGAAATTTCCTGCCTCTAGGCTTACCTCTCTCTTTTTCGTATTGCACAAGTTGTGCATATTCAATTGGCTCCCTACAAAAAAATGAGCAATATCTTACCATGTAGCAAGCGAGAGTTTTATATAAGATAGGCAAAAGGCAAATGATAAATTTTGAGAGATTAGTGTTTAAACATCTAGCTTCCTGGCCGAAAAAGAAAGACCCTTCCTACTTTCCTTACCCTTCCCTCATTTTCAATGTCCTCAAATTCCAATCCCTACCAGTTGAGGCTTCGGATGTGTTTACTCCTGGGCCAGAATTCTATGCTATTGATTATCAACTGAAAAAGGGAAACAGGCATTGTGATCTTCCTTGTGTACAATCTCAAGTTGCTAGTGGGTCAGGTTCTGTTCCTATCCAAACCACTGCACTCAATACAGGTACAGCAACTGCAAGTGTTCCTGAAAGTGTGGTTAACACTTCTGGTAGCACTTTCACCATGGTTCGAAAGACTATGGTTCTCCAATTTCTACACAATTTGATGCATGTAGTTGAAAGCAACATTAATGGCTAGCTACAAGTGCAGACAGATATAATGGAGTTCATTTCTCAGCTTTCTTCACAAACAGGGGGAGCTGCTGCAAGTGCTGCTGAAGGTGATGGGGCTGGTGATACTCAAGGAGTCCAAGCTGAGGAAGATGATGAAGAAACAGAGGAAGAGGAAGAAGAATGATGTGGTGTGGCAGTTGGAACCATTTTTTGGTGGTTGGGGTGTTCTCAAAACAATTCTCTTTATGTTGGTTTCAAAACAATTTGATGTTTATGATTTTATGGGTTGTTTAAACTTGACATGTTTGATTGTTTTGTGTTGGTTTATCTTGGGATATTTTTTGGTAGTTTGGATTAAACATTTAAAACTAGTTTTTAGAATTTGATTTTGATCAAATTTTTTGCTTAAATAATTAGTTTAAGTTTGATCAATTGTAGTTAGCTTCTTAATTAAGGGGGAGTTAATTATTGATGTGTGTTGGAATTGTTATTTGGCTAACACATTTTTTGCAGGTATAAGCACTTTAGTATTTGTGAAGAAATGTACAACTAAGGGGGAGTTTGTAAATACAGTGTAGTGGTGTTCCCACAAGTACTGCTAACACCCTCTAAGTGTTACTAGACGAAGGTGTTATCACAAGTACTGACAGCACTCTTACAGTGTTATGCATAACTTGTGTAAATGAAAGAATCATGTGGGAAGACTTGTTCAAAGTTGAAGTTGCTGAACATAAAATAGTACAAGCACAGAAGAGCACGTGGGTACAAGAGACCAAAGCTATGACTTTATCTCAAAGAAATATGGTTGCTATATTCAAGGGATTGACATATTCTTTAGCCACATGCTCAACCACTCATCCCAATTAGCCAAATCTGTTTCAAGCTGTTACAAGAATTAGCCTACAATTATTTGGAGGCTATAAATAGGCAAGTGTGTAGACAAGCGCAATATGTCGAAAAGTCACAAATAACTTGCACAAGAGAAGATCAAATACTATTCGGCTCTATTAGATTCTTCCTCACACAAATTATTTTCCACCTTCAAAGTCATTGGACTTGATTGTGTCGTGGATAGTATTGAATTTTGTATTTGATTTTATTAGTTTCTAGTTCTTCATTGTTATATAGATAGGGAACATTCGGTCTTTTATTCATATATCATTGTGAATAGAAGATCTCGCCTAAGCGGCACACTAAATTTATATATTTATATAACTTGAGCAAAAACTATTTTTTGTGTTTATTTTCGCTGCAAAACTTGTTTTTTCAAACTGTTTTCAAACTCTGATTGTGTGTGTTATCGTAATTGTTATCAGTTGTGTTACCAACCTATTTTATAACACTTGCAAACAGGTCTTTTAGATATTATGTATATCAATTAAAGATTTAAATCTTATATAATTTAGAAAAATGTATTACAATGGGAAATTACCTCTTATTGTAACCCTAGATTATTCTACAACATTATTTTGTAACCAGGGCCGGCCCTAGTGCAAGGCAAGTGAGGCCATTGCCTAGGGCCCCCAAAATTACTACTTATATTAGGGCCCCAAAAATTTGCATATGTACTATAGTGGCCAAGTGCTTTAGGAGGTTGCCAATAATTGAATTGGCCAAGTTCGATTCCTGGTAGCAGCTTGCTTACATTACTTTTTTCGTACTCTTCTAGAATACTAAATTATGCGTATAATCATAATCAGCTATATTGATCAAATTTTTTAGTACTCTTCTAGAATATTAAATTATTTACAATTTTCTCTATTTTCAATTATCATCTTAATATTATCCTAGTAGTTATTTGAATATTTTGCGATTATCATTATAATTTTAGTACAATATTTCTTTAAATTACTCAGAATTATCAATCTTCACTAGTCAAGAATTTCAATCATTTTATTAACAAAATCTAAAATCTAGGAAATGATGAAAAGAGAGACCTTGAAGAAAAAAATGCTAAAATTTAAGAAAAAAACATAACAAAAGGCCTCGGACAAAAAGAACAACGTGACAAAAATAAGGAACATAGAATAGAGATTTTAGAATGTCATCGTCCATCTACCATTGGGGATAAAAAAAAAATGAGGGCTTCAATCAACTGCTTAGCCTAGGGCCCCATTTATCACAAGACCGACCCTGTTTGTAACCCTATAAATATATAACTTTTGTATCATAGAAATATTGAGTCATTTATATCAACCCTACTTTTCTCATGTATACGATTGATTTTGTCTATAATCCTTTTACACTAAAAAACAAACAAACAAACAAACAGTTTCTTAAAATTTGAAGACTTAAAAATTGTGATGTTTTAAAATTGAATAGGGTTAGCTGACCCCTTGAGCATGTACTGGCTTCGCCACTGAAGGACAAGATGAGCTTGTTAGTTTGAGGGCCATGTTATCCACTAGGAACAGATCGAAGACGCTATTTCAAGCAATTAATCTCATTAGCACACCTCTCTATCATGTCATCTCACTCGCGCATGTGGCCCGAATAATATACTCCCTCCGACCCAGGAAATGGTTCATCATTTTTGGCTCGACATGCAAATTAAGAAAATAGGTGGGAAGAAAAAATGTTGTGAGTGTAATTTGAAAATAGGAGAAAGAATTAGTGGAGGAAATAGTAAATTTAAAAAGTATTGTGAGTGTAATAGTGAATTAGGAGAGAGAATCAGTAGAGGAAATAGTGAATGAGTATAATAGAATATTAATAAAACATTTTCATTTTAGGAACGGTGAAGTTTCAAACGGGACGCCATTTTTAGTAAAACGTGAAGCATTTTCTGGGAGGAGGGAGAATTAGAATATAAGAAAATCAAGAAAGGTTCAAGGAAAATGTGTTAGTTCAATTCAATGCCATTTCTTGATGCATAGTTAAGCTGTCCTTATTGACCTTAATTTTCTATTAGCACATGATTAGCAGGTAAGACAATTATTCCTTTTGCCACCAAAAATTAAATAATTTAGCATACTTAATCTGATTTTTAACGTTTTTCACAGTTGATTTGTAAAAAAGAAACTATTAACAATGTGAATTATCTATATATACTCTCTCCGTCCCGCTCGAAGGTGCATAAATTTTCTTTTTGGGCGTTCCATTTGAAGTGGCACAACCCAAAAATGAAAAGTTTTTTTAATACTTTTTTATTTGTTGGACCCACTTGTCATACTCACAATAAATATTCACTAACTATTTCCTACCCCACTTTCTCTTTCCTACATCACTTTTCACTCACAACATTTATTTTACTATACACTCTTTCTCTTTCCTATATCACTTTTCTTAATTTTCGTGTAAGACAAAAACTTTGCCCCTTCAAGCAGGACGGAGAAAGTATACTGCTTGCATCATGATAAAATTACATTCAATTTTTTTTTATTAGAAGCACGACAGTTATTTTGTGATTGATAAAAAAGAAAATGCAAGACTTATTAGTGGAAGGTAAGAATACAAAGTAAATATTTCCGTACCAAAAGATCATTTCTAAGCATAATTATTGGTAACTTTCAATAGCATGGGATTAGCCAAAAACACAAAAGTAATATGAGTAAAACTTTGAAGTAGTCTTAGTTGTCTAACCACTTGTTCTGAAAGATACACCCATACATGCCAGAGATACAAGTCCAGAAGAAAATTTTAACTTTTACCCAGCTAGCATTTTAGTACAATTTTTATATTGACAGATGACGCCACAAGTTTTGGAATCTCACTTAACTGGATATCTGGCTTGGTATTTGGAATCTCACTTAACTGGATATCTGGCTTGGTATGAGTGTTGTACATAGATCACAATACAAACAATAAATACCGTTAGAGATCAAGCCGGAGTTGATTCCGGCTCATGCCCTCGGGTGTAATAGTAAAACCTTTGAGGATTTGATAAATTGAGAATAAGACTTAGAATGTGTTATTGTGTTTGTGTGATAGGGTTTAGACAATGTGACTTACCTTATCCAAGAGGACAAATGAGAGTATATATAGTAAGAGAGGGCAGTTGGATGACATCAGCCATTTTGGAGATATTTGTCTTTAACCTAGGACACGTGTCCGCGCCTGTTGGCTCGTACAATAAAGCACGGATTTTTGTAGAGGGATGTCTCTGATTGGAGAGGATACGGGGGGCATGAGACAATTGGTGTGGCGCCTTAGGTGCATGATAGGCGTCTGAGCCACCATTTAATGTAATAGTGGCAGGTCTGCCAACTAGTGTCAGAGCTAGTATGGACTCTTTTCTCATAGGACTGATATTAACCGGGAGTCTGGTATTAGACCGCGGCCAGTCGTGGTCAACACGGTCTTGGTGATCGCGGTCACAAAGGTGCCACGTCATTCTTGGTCTTTGGACCAGACTGAGCTTAGGCCCGGTCTAAAAGGTCTGGGCTCATCAGTGGCCCCTTGATTCGAGTGTTGGATCATTTATGATTAGGGCAAGAATCTATATAAAAATCTCAGTCTACGATCTATTATTATCGCGGGCACAAGTGTTGTGAATTTTTGGCTGCCTTCGGTAGACTCCCTTGTAAGGTTGTAAACAAATCGAACTTTTTTTATTCGATTCGGTATTCGATTCGAGTATTCGTATTCGAAATATTCGAATTCGAATGCGAATTTTTATTTTGATTCGATAAGTATTCGAATACGAATAATATCTCACGATATTCGATTCGAGTATTCACAAATATTATTCGAATAATATATATATATATATATATATATATATATATATATATATATATATGTAAAAGTAAAATTAAATGGAAATTCCCCTACCCCCGCCCAAATTATCTCACTCATCCCCTTCTCTCTCTAAAACATACACACACACACACACTGTCCCCCTCTCTAAAAACCAAATCTCCAAACCCTAGCTTTCCCCCTTCCTTTTACGGCCTTCTTCTCCGACGCCGTCTCCGTTGTGTTCCTCACTCTCTCTTTCATCCGGTGACTCCTTGCCTCCTCCCTTTCGCCATAGCCACCTACAAATCCGCAATTACACAACTCACTCTTTCCTTGGATTCGCCCGTAATTCGCCAAGAACGGGAGAAGATGCCGCACGAAGAAGAAGTAGGTGTTGGGTTTTACGGGTCCATGCGCAGCGGAATAAAGCATTAAAAACATAAAACCCAAGAAGCCCTAGGATCCGTTCTATACAATTAATTTAAATTCCTATGAGATTGAATTATACCAACCTTTGAACGCTTTCCGTTCTTGAGCTATCGAACGATTTGATTATGTGATATCGAATCACAAACTTCGTTCTTCAACTTGCTTGAACTCTAGGCCTTGAT
Source organism: Adenophora triphylla var. japonica (assembly GCA_022495995.1). NCBI lineage: Eukaryota > Viridiplantae > Streptophyta > Magnoliopsida > Asterales > Campanulaceae > Adenophora > Adenophora triphylla. The sequence continues at coordinate 22,252 of JAFEMH010006737.1, read as the reverse complement.
CGATGAACGAGCGAAGACCCTCTTTCGGTATCCACACCTTTGAATGAATTCAAGAACGATTTCTTGATGATTGCTAGATCAAAACCTTGAAGAATATTGAGAGTATTTTGTTGTGAATTTTGCTTGAAAATTTCGGCTAGACTATTAGGGTTGACAGACCTCTCATATTTATACTACATTAGCATGAATATGTTTCCTAATCGAATTAGGAGACTAGGCTGTCAATCCGCGTCTAGTGGCTTATTATGTCGCGCGGTATACTGGCCCACGCATTATGGCTAAGTATGTCGCGTGACAAAGGTAGCGATTCTGAAACTCTCAATCATTCTTCCTTTGGTTTAACCAATTCATTCTAGTTGTGTGTGACCCAATAGGATTATATTATGTTGGCAATGAATTCGATCATATCGAATCTCATAAGACATAAGCGGACTCTAGCAAGCCATTATGTCTACCCAAATAATATAACGTAAGAATTCACGTTTCCAATGGTGTACTTCCATTTCTCCCTTTGTCTCACGATGTTATATTGAACACAAGTCATGATCCTTGTCAACTTGTCTTTGTTCAATGCTTTCTCGATTCTTGAGTATAATGATAATTCCAATCATATTGGGGTACGGCCATACACTTTCATCATTATCACTGATCGAGGGGCCCAAGCAAAACATCTCTCTTCTGAGGGACAAATTCCATCTTGTCTTATCATCCTTCCCATCATGAATTCGATCATGCCAAAGATAGCCTTTATAGATATCGTGTTATGATACCGTTTGACTAAAATCAAACATGACTTTCATCATATGTAAGGTCATGATAATCTCAGGTCTAGGGACTAAATGAAGTAACCTTATGAGATTTACTTATGACATTTGACCATGACATAAATCTCATGCGGGTCATGTCCAGTCACTTGTTCTCTAACAAGTATCCATAATTTCAATGTGCATCTCTATGCATATAATCATCACATGATTATCCATTGACAATTATACTAATTATTCTCTTAATAATTAGGGACGGAGATTATTATAAACAAATATACAAAACATATAATAATCAAATGATAAACATCTCATATAATAATAAATAATGTCAACACATAAGTCTATCAATCATAGGCCTAGGGCATAACACTAACAGTCTCCCACTTGCACTAGGCCCAATCTACCATGTATCGAATACCCATGGACCTAACATGACCATCATGCTTAGCTTGCGGGAGAGCCTTAGTTAATGGGTCCGCCACGTTGTCATCAGTGTCTACTCTGCATATCTTTACGTCTTCCCTTTCACATATCTCACGGATAATGTGGAAACGTCGAAGTATGTGTTTGGATCTCTGGTGTGACCTTGGTTCCTTTGCTTGTGCAATGGCACCATTGTTATCACAGTAAAGTTCAATAGGATCTCTGATGCTTGGAACGACTTCCAAATCACTAATGAACTTCTTGATCCAAACTGCTTCCTTAGATGCATCGGATGCCGCTATGTACTCGGCTTCGGTTGTAGAATCAGCGACGGTACTTTGCTTGGAACTTTTCCAACTCACAGTGCCTCCATTAAGCGTAAACAAAAATCCAGGCTGCGATGCGAAATCATCTTTGTCGGTTTGGAAGCTAGCATCTGTGTAGCCTTACTACAAGATCTTCTTCCATTCCTCCAAAGACCAAAAATACATCCTTAGTTCTTCGTAAGTACTTAAGGATATTCTCGATCGCTATCCAATGTGGTTCGCCGGGATCCGATTGGTACCTACTCGTCATGCTTAGAGCACACGAGACATCGGGTCTAGTACATAACATAGCATACATGATAGACCCAATTGCCGAAGCATATGGAATACCATTCATTCTCTTTCGCTCATCATTAGTCTTAGGACTTTGATTCTTGCTAAGAGATATACCATCCAACATTGGCAAGTTTCCTCTTTTAGAATTTTCCATTTGGAATCTTCTAAGGACTTTGTCAATGTAAGTACTTTGACTTAAACCAATCATCCTCTTGGATCTATCTCTATAGATCTTGATACCAAGGATATATGCGGCTTCGCCCATATCTTTCATTGAAAAACACTTTCCTAACCAAGACTTAACAACAGTAGTGCGTAAACGTCATTTCCAATGAGTAAGATATCGTCGACATACAACACTAAAAATAGTGCTACGCTCCCACTAATTTTCTTGTATACACAAGGTTCATATTCGTTTTTGATAAAGCCAAACTCCTTGATTGCTTCATCAAAACGTAGATTCCAACTCCTAGAAGCTTGCTCCAATCCATAAATGGATTTCTGCAACTTGCACACCTTGTTAGAATTTTCGGGACTGACAAAACCTTCAGGTTGTATCATGTATACATCCTCAAGTAAATTCCCATTAAGGAAAGCTGTTTTGACATCCATTTGCCATATCTCATAGTCATAATATGCGGCTATGGCAATTAAAATTCTAATAGACTTAAGCATAGCTACAGGCGAGAAGGTTTCATCATAGTCTATGCCATGAATCTGCCTATATCCCTTAGCTACTAGCCTAGCCTTGTAGGTGTGCACCTTCCCATCCATGTCGGTCTTCTTCTTGAAGACCCATTTGCACCCTATGGTTTTTACACCTTCGGGAGGATCAATCAAGTTCCAAACTTGATTATCAGCCATGGATTGTAATTCGGACCTCATGGCCTCTTGCCATTTTTCCGAATCAGGAGCGGACATCGCCTCTTGATAGCAAGTAGGTTCATCGTTTTCGATTAACTCCACTTCATCACTTTCCGTAACGAGAAATCCATATCTCTCGGGTTCGGATCGTGACCTACCACTTCGGCGAAGAACTTGTGCATCTTGAACCGGTTCCACAACTCTTTGTGAACTTGGTTCAGTCTCTACCATCGGTTCAATGTTGTTTTCGGGTTCTCAAATTTCTTCAAGATCTATTTTACTCCCACTGGTTCCTTTGCGAAGAAAATCCTTTTCTAAGAAAGTACCATTTCGAGCAACAAACACTTTGTTCTCGTTTCGGTTGTAGAAATAGTATCCTTTGGTTTCCTTAGGATATCCCACGAAAACACATTTATCGGATTTAGGTGCTAGCTTGTCAGAAGTTAACTTCTTGACATATGCATCGCAACCCCAAATCTTCATGAAAGACAAACTAGGTTTTCTTCCATGCCACATCTCATATGGGGTCTTTTGAACCGATTTGGTAGGAACTCTGTTTATAGTGAAAGCGGCCGGTTTCTAGTGCATGTCCCCAAAAGGATAAATGAAGCTCAACTTGACTCATCATAGAACGAAACATGTCCAACAAAGTTCTATTCCTCCTTTCGAGACACACCCATTCCATTGTGGTGTTCGGGTGGAGAGAGTTACGAAACGATTCCACAACTCTTAAGATGATTGTCAAATTCTTGGCTCAAATATTCACCACCTCGATCGGATCGAAGTACCTTAATAGTTTTGCCAAGTTGATTTTGAACCTCATTTTGAAATATTCGAAATATCTCAAACGATTCACTTTTATGTTTCATTAGATAAACATATCTAAATCTACTATAATCATCAGTGAATGTTATGAAGTACCGAAATCCTCCCCTAGCATCGCTACTCATAGGCCCACATACATCGGTATGTATGAGTCCTAATAAGTCGCCCGCCCTTTCACCGGTTTCGATAAATGGGTCCTTGGTCATCTTGCCAAGTAAACAAGATTCGCATGTCTCATAAGATTCATAATCATGTGAGTCCAAAAATCTATCTTTGTGGAGTTTAGAAATGCGTTTCTCGTTTATATGGCCAAGACGACAATGCCATAAGTAAGTGTGGTTTACATCATTGGGTTTAGATTTCTTGTTAATGTTATAGACATCATTATCACGATTTTCAATATCAAGAATATAAAGGCCATTGAATGAAACAAAGAAGACAATAATGCATATCACTCTTGTAAATGGAAAATTTCTTATCACATATAAGAAAATTAAAACCTTCATTATCCAAAACTGAAATCGAAATAATATTCCTACTTAAAGCTGAAACGTAATAACAATTGTTCAAAACAAGTATTAGTCCACTAGGTAAAGTAACTTCATAAGTTCCTACGGCTAATGCAGCAACTCTTGCTCCATTCCCCACACGTAGGTCCACTTTACCTTCCTTAAGCATCCTTTTGTTCTTTAGACCCTGCACATTTAAACAAATGTGAGTTCCACATCCGGTATCCAATACCCAAGAACTAGAAGTAGATAGGAATATATCTATAACAAAGATACCTGAAGTCGAAGCAAATCCTTTGCCCTTCTTCAGTGCTTCCTCGTATTTTGCGCAGTTTATCCTCCAATGTCCAATCTCATTTGCAATGGAAGAAGACTGCGTCCTCTTGGGACTTGGGCTTAGCCTCTTTAGGCTTGGAAGCCTCTTTGGGTTTGGCAACTTTTGCCTTAGGATTAGCAACCTTTACCTTTCCTTTATCCTTGAAACCCTTCCCCTTTTAACCATTAGCACTTGGTCGGTTTTCTTCTCGAAATATTGGTTTCCGCGGTGTTCAACATTTGAACTAACTCGGAAAGGTTTTAATTAATTCCATCCATGTTATAGTGCATTATGAAATGACTAAAACTTTTGGGTAATGAATTCAATATTATGTCGGTAGCCAACTCTTGGCTAATTGGAAAATCGAGCCTTTCAAGATGCTCACCTGGAGCCTTTCAAGACTCCAACCGTGTCGTACCTTTCTTGCCTAGCTTGTACTTGGAACATTTTCATCGCCGAGTGTTTAAGTCAACTGTCCCCAAGTGCTCAAGATCCTTACGAAGGTTCTTGCACATGGCGGAGAGCATAAGGCAACCAACATGCAGAGTCACGCTTGTGCTTCGGATATTGTTCCCTTCTTGCTTACTAGCGGCATTGGTAGCGACGGTTCGAGGGTGGAATAGGTTCCTCGAGAACGTACAATTTCTCCTCTTGCCTTAGAATAATTCTCGGGCTACGGATCCAATCCATATAGTTTGTACCATTCTCTTCCAACTTCTCCTTCTCAAGGAGAGATCGCAAAGATGACATGATTATTGTTTGATGCCATTTATTCTACAAAAAGATATACATAAAATATGAACACATAAACATATTATATGAAAAGTATAATGCATTTATATAAATGCTCCCACTAAATTATACACCTTCAAATGCAAATAAGCATAATATACATTTAATGGGCTAAGATCCAACTTTAATTCAATTTCAAGTTTGCTATGGCAAACCGCTCAAAATTAAATTAATTAGGTAGAAAACATCAATCATATCAGATATATGACTCGTAGATCTTTTATGAGATTTATTCAAGACATCGTATGTCTAGGCATATTTTAATCTCATCTTATGCCTTGGGTCCAAAACCATTTTGATAACCCAATTAAGTTCATTCACTTTAAACTTATAGGAACCACCATTTCCTCATCTTGCTCGCATTCGAATAGAATCAAAGCACCTTGCTATGGCAAGCCCACCCAAAACTATCTCGAATGGTCTCAAGTGTTTTAATCATGAATTGGCATAAAGAACTTAAAAGTTAAATGAAGGTTCTTTAAGGTAGATTATAAGCATATCGGCAAAGATAGTCATAATCATGCACTGGGTAAGTTCCCGGGAAGATAGGTGAGCCACAAGGACTACTTAAGTACCAACTCTTCCTTAGACAGAACTCTCCTAGACATGCATAATTAGAAATCGGCTACGATTTGGCAACATAATCACTACCTTTTATAAACAATCGAGCTTTCCTTTTAAATTTCGCGTAATTATGACTTGTTTCCATAAACAATCATAAAATCCAAAATTTACAATGTCTAAATCTAAACATATTAGGAAACTATAATATCATGTTTCAACTAAACATCTAATTAAAATTCTTAGCATGTAAGAACAAATAAAACATGCATCGCAATAATTATTAAAATCATATTTTTAATCAATTAATCATGCATAAACAATCAATCAATCTAGCATAGCCTTATAAACTTAACTTTATAGCATCCAGATTATCATATGAACATATCGATTGTAAACACAATCACTGAACAGCAGAAAAATTAAACAAACCGATTACGCCTGCATTTGGCTTATTATGTCGCGTGACAACATCGCCCGTAGGGCTAGATTTGTCGCGTGACATAACTAGCCGATTACCGCATTTCCACATACGGCTTACTATGTCGCACGACCTAAGCGGCCGGTTCGCAGAACTTCCAAATTCAATTAATTCAGATCACATGACAATTAAATCATATAAAACAACCCTTTTACGTATTTAATTCAACATAATTCGAAAACGATTTTCATATTGTTTCACATAAATAATCAAAATTCTATCGCATACAAAAACATGCAATAAGCAGATAAACAATTTATATCTTAAATCTAGCATGTTAATTCAAACTTAATCATACGAACGGGGCTCTGATACCACTGTTGGGTTTTACGGGTCCATGCGCAGCGGAATAAAGCATTAAAAACATAAAACCCAAGAAGCCCTAGGATCCGTTCTATACAATTAATTTAAATTCCTATGAGATTGAATTATACCAACCTTTGAACGCTTTCCTTTCTTGAGCTATCGAACGATTTGATTATGTGATATCGAATCACAAACTTCGTTCTTCAACTTGCTTGAACTCTAGGCCTTGATTGTTGAACGAGCGAAGACCCTCTTTCGGTATCCACACCTTTAAATGAATTCAAGAACGATTTCTTGATGATTTCTAGATCAAAACCTTGAAGAATATTGAGAGTATTTTGTTGTGAATTTTGCTTGAAAATTTCGGCTAGACTATTAGGGTTGACAGACCTCTCATATTTATACTACATTAGCATGAATATGTTTCCTAATCGAATTAGGAGACCAGGCTGTCAATCCGCGTCTGGTGGCTTATTATGTCGCGCGGTATACTCAGCCACATGGCTTGTATGTCGCGTGACAAAGGTAGCCAGTTACAGAAACTCTCAATCATTCTTCCTTTGGTTTAACCAATTCATTCTAGTTGTGTGTGTCCCAATAGGATTATATTATGTTGGCAATGAATTCGATCATATCGAATCTCATAAGACATAAGCGGACTCTAGCAAGCCATTATGTCTACCCAAATAATATAACGTAAGAGTTCACGTTTCCAATGGTGTACTTCCATTTTTCCCTTTGTCTCACGATGTTATATTGAACACAAGTCATGGTCCTTGTCAACTTGTCTTTGTTCAATGCTTTCTCGATTCTTGAGTATAATGATAATTCCAATCATATTGGGGTACGGCCATACACTTTCATCATTATCACTCAACGAGGGGCCCAAGCAAAACATCTCTCTTCCGAGGGACAAATTCCATCTTGACTTATCATCCTTCCCATCATGAATCCGATCATGCCAAAGATAGCCTTTATAGATATCGTGTTAAGATACCGTTTGACTAAAATCAAACATGACTTTCATCATATGTAAGGTCATGATCATCTCAGGTCTAGGGACTAAATGAAGTAACCTTATGAGATTTACTTATGACATTTGACCATGACATAAATCGCATGCGGGTCATGTCCAGTCACTTGTTCTCTAACAAGTACCCATAATTTCAATGTGCATCTCTATGCATATAATCATCACATGATTATCCATTGACAATTATACTAATTATTCTTTTAATAATTAGGGACGGAGATTATTATAAACAAATATACAAAACATATAATAATCAAATGATAAACATCTCATATAATAATAAATAATGTCAACACATAAGTCTATCAATCATAGGCCTAGGGCATAACACTAACAAAGAGGCCACGGCGGTCATGGCGCTCGCTCCTTCTCCTCCTTGGATTCACCCATAAATCTCGTGAATTTCTTGATGACGGGTCCGGGTCAAAAGTGAAATGGGTGAGTGGATTTGGGGTTTTTTGAGGATGGGTTTGGTCAAAATCGAAATGGGTAATTAGATTTGGGGTTTCTTGAAGATGGGTTTGATTGAAAGCTAAATGGGTGAGTGAATTTGGTGTTTCTTGATGTTACAAAATGTGTGGCGGCTGATTCTAGGGTTTGGTCAAGTGGTGGGTTTGAGCAATTTCGAATCAAATATGAATCGAATGCGAATCAACTTTTATATTCGAATATCAAATTCGAATCGAATACAAATCAATTTTTATATTCGAATAACAAACAAATATGAATATACGGATAATTTCACGAATACGAATCGAATACGATGATATTCGATTCGATTCGCTTACACCCCTACTCCTCGGTGAGGTGCACGTGATGGGCACGTGTGGGGAGTTTGGTGGAAGCTTCAGGCTGTCTCCGGAATATGGTTTACGTGGGCCCCATTAGCCGTCGAAGCGTTAGCGCATGTCAGGTACGGAGGTGACGTCTCACGAATTCCAAAGGGCATTATAAATGCTGTTAATGTTAAATCATGTGCTGCCATGAATGTTGTCCCAAGTGTTGCAAAACCAAAAAGCATCACCGTGTTGCCATTTGGATTTGGCAACACTGAAATAGTTACTATATTCTTCACAAATAATAATGTGAAAATTAATGTTTAAATAACAGTAGTTAGTCTGCTTAAAATGAGCTTGAATAGGTCATCAGAATTTGTCCAGGCATGATGTTCGAAGAAGAGGAGGAAATTAACATATAAACATGTGTTTATATGATTAGTTAATGACCAAGCAAAAAGAGATATTATTTAGCTATTCAGGGGAGAACAATTCGTAGTACAAGGCATCTATAGCTGAGAGGTACAAGCAAGAGAAGCCAAAGAAGACTAAGTCTCCTACAATTGAGGCGAGAAGGCTAAAATGGAGGAAACAACTTCAAGGCTGTTGCTGATCATTTTGAGTAGGCTCCAAGTCTTTGTGGCCTATAAATAGTGCAGTGGATCTTCATTGAAGATCATCCAATTCAGAAAATGCAAATCTGCACAAGAAATAAAATTCTGCTCTTAAGTGTTGCCATTCAGTATTGGCAACACTCAGTCCAACACTCGAGAATTTCATACAGATTTTTATATTTTTGTGAGGTTTTGAGTATTCATTTTTAGAGAGAGTTCTTTATATATCGTTCCTTAAGTTAATGATTGTTTATCATTAAAGAAACTTCTTCGACCTTGTATTGAATTCATATTATTAATAGAAAGGTCTTGCCCTCCTGGCACCCATCAAGTTATATATTTATATAACTTGATAAAAATTATATTCTTGTGTATTGTTTTTATTCTTCCGCTGCAAATTAGATTTATTTCTATTTATTTGTGTTTTTCTAGAATTGGTGTGTGTTGTTGTTAGTGTTGCCAACACTAAGGACAACACTTGTGAGTTTTGTCTCACTTTGTGAGTTTCGCCTCACTTGTTCTAATCCATAGACAATTTCAATTGGTATCAGAGCCTAGCACTTGATATACTAAGTGTTTAGATCCTTTTGTCATGGCTTATGATCCTGCCAACCCTAATCAAAAGAGATTACCGGTTTTAGACGGATCAAATTATGCTTATTGGAAGATTCACCTACGCTCGCATATCAAATCAATTGATCTTCGAGCTTGGCGATCTATTTTAAATGGTTATTCTCTTCCATTACTCCTTTCAGATGAAGATGGTGACGTTCAAATCAAACCTGAATTTGAATGAACTATTGAAGAAAATAATCTTGCTAGTTTCAATGAAAAGGCACTAAATGCTATTTATGAATGGGTTGACATGCATATGTTTAAACTCATTCAAAATAGTCCCTCTGCAAAAGAAGCTTGGGATACTTTACAAAGATTTTGTGAAGGAAATGGCAGTGTTCGAGAAACAAAGCTTAGAGGTCTCACTAGTAAATTTGAAAGATTAAGAATGGGTGAAAACGAAGATATTACTTCTTATTTTGAAAAGTTGATTGATATTTCAAATGCTTGTCAAGTATTAGGGGAACCTTTTACAAATAAACAACTTGTTTCAAAAGCTATTTGTACTCTTCCCAAACGTTTTAATATTAAAGTTTCAGCTATTGAAGAGGCCCATAATCTTTCAACTATGGACATTAACTCCTTAATGAGCATTTTGAAAAAATTTGAGATGAATATCAATGAACAAACCGAGGCTTCTAAAGGCAAAAATATTGCCTTAAAAGTCGAATCTTCGGACACATGTGTGGATGATGAAGATGAAGCATTCGAGGAGTTAGATGAAAATACTAGTGTATCTTTGCTTGCTAAGAAATATAATTTCATGCTTAGGAAATTTAACAGTGTGCAGGTAAAGGCTAAGGACCAATCGGCCAAAACACCTAGTTTTGTGCCAAGGAGAGGTCCTCCTCCAAATCAAAAGGATACCCCACCTAGGCGTGCATTCTCGGAAAAGATCTGGTCTGATCCTAAATACATTGAATCCATTCAATGTCATGCTTGTTCCGATTGGGGTCACTATGCCAATGAATGTGCTAATACCTTGAGAAAGGCGGGCAAAAATTTGTGGGTATCTCTTAGTGATGGAGAGGAGGAAGGAACGGAGAAAGATGAAAAGACGGAGCAAGTGGTCATGATGGCCACGATAGAGGAACTACCTTGGACAGGAAGTGTTACCTCAAGTGTTGTCCCAGATTTGACAACACCTGACACAACACTCGTGACTTCTTCAGAAAGTGTTGCCCCAAGTGTCGTCCAGGAAATGGCAACACTTGACACAACACTCAGCAGGTATGATTCTTTAAATGATATTTGATTGCTTGATTCAGTTGGTTTAAATTCAGAGAAGACTATAGAGGATGAACTTTGTAAAGATGAGCTCATTCAGGAATTAAAAAACCTCTATAAGTCTCTCCTCGTGGAAAGGAAAAAGGAGAACAAGATGGTGGTTTTCTTGAAAAAGGAAAATCATGATCTTAAAAACTCCTTGACTCGGCTGGAGGTTCAACTCAGTAGGAGAGATTTGGATCTTGATAAACTCAAGGCCAAACTCAACCTAGCCGAATCCACCTTCAAAAAACTCAACACGAGTTCATCCAAATTGGATAAAATACTCAATTTGAGTAAGCCTCTAAAAGCTGGTCTTGGGTTCCAAGAATCACTAGAATGTATTACCTCTTCCTTGTTTGATGTTGAAACTAAAAATTATTTTGTAAAAGAGCGTGTCAAGGAAAAGAGTAATACTCCTAGTGATACTTCTGATCAATCCAATGAATGTGGATACTGTCACATACCTGGACATGTAAAATCAGATTGCTTTATTCTTCAAAAAAAATATCCAGTCTTCAAGTGTTGCCTCAAGTGTCGCCAAATTCTCAGGGCAACACTCAAGACAACACTGGTGAACAGAAATCCAGATTTTCAAAAAAGGCTTGGTTACCCAAGGAAAAATTGAAATACTTTGTTGTTTACACAACGTTAAGGACTAACGTTTCAGGAACTTGGTACATCGATAGTGGTTGTTCACGTCATATGACGGGTACAAAATCATTCCTAACGGAGTACCAACCTATTCAAGGAGGCTCCGTGACTTATGGTGGCGGAGGCAAGAGTGAAATAGTTGGAAAAGGAACACTGGATATTGTTGGTTTTCCTTCTTTAAAAAATATCTTGCATGTAGATGGTCTTCTTGCTAATCTAATTAGCATTAGCCAATTGTGTGATGACAATATGGAGGTAAAATTCAATAAAAATACCTGTGAAGTGTTTGATAATACTAACTTTTGTGTCATGACTGGAATAAGATCAAGTGATAATTGCTACCTCGTTGGTAATAAACTTGCATGCAATTTGACTAAACTTGATGATATAAGGTTATGGCATCAAAAGTTAGGTCATTCTCATTATAGGAATCTTGAGAAGATTATCAAACACAATGCCGTCAAAGGTGTTCCTAAACTAAACCTCAAAGATACCATGATGTGTGGTGACTGTCAAAAGGGTAAGCAGACTCGTGTTGCTCACAGTGTTGGACAACACAATGAGCAACACTCAGGAACAATACATTGTTTTCAGCTTCTACATATGGACTTAATGGGTACCATTGAGGTAGAAAGCTTGGGAGGTAAGAAGTATGTTTATGTGATAGTTGATTATTTTTCTAGGTTTACTTTGGTCTATTTCTTAAGGGAGAAATCTGAAACTTTTGATAAATTTACTCACTTAGTCTCTAAAATCAAAAACATGTTTTGTTCTCCTATTTTTCGAATAAGGTCAGATCATGGTAGAGAATTCAAAACCTCTCATTCTCTACATTTTGTAGTAAAAAGGGGATACACCATGAATTTTCAGCACCTAAAACACCACAACAAAATGGTATTGCTGAAAGGAAAAATAGGACTTTGATGGAGATGGCTCGTGTTATGCTAATTGCTAGAAATATTTCCAAAGGTTTTTGAGCCGAAGCATTAAACACAGCATGTCACACTACGAATAGAGTTTTCTTAAGACCCGGTACAACTATGACACCCTATGAGATTTTAAATGGAAAGAAACCTACGGTTCACTATTTTCACGTGTTCGGGTGTTTGTGCAACATTTTAAATGATCGGGAATACTTAGGAAAACTATATTCCAAGAGTGACAAAGCCATCTTTCTTGGCTACTCTCAAAACAGTCATGCTTATCGAGTCTATAATTTGAGGTTAAAAGTGATTCAAGAATCGGTAAATATTGAATTTAACGATTACTTGAGTGCTACAGGAGAACCAGCTGATGATATACCTCTGACCTTGTTGGAAGAAGTCGAACAGAGGGCCGGGAATAAACCGATTCGGCCAAGACAAACTACGCATTCAAGTGTTGCCCCGAGTGTTGCCCCCGAAATGGCAACACACGAGGCAACACAGAGAACAAACGGTGGCTGAAAATTCGAGGCGATGACTCAGAAGAAGAAGATGGATTGGTATACCATCAAGGCAGGAGAGATCCCCCAGCTCGAATTAGAAATTATCATCCCATTACTCAGGTAATTGGTGATGTTAATGAAGGGGTTCGAACAAGAAATAAGGAGCCAGTTTACTATAGAGATATGGTTAGGTATGTATGTATGTCCTCCACATACTCCAAGGTAAAACACTCCTGTTTCGTTTCCTCTCTTGAGCCAAAAAATGTGATTGAGGCTTTAAATGATAATTTCTGGATACAAGCTATGCAAGAAGAGCTTGAACAATTTACCCGTAACGAGGTTTGGTGTTTAGTTCCACGTCCTTTAAATACAAATATTATTGGAACTAAATGGATTTACAAAAACAAATCTGATGAATTGGGTAATATTGTTCGTAATAAAGCTCGGCTTGTGGCTCAAGGCTATATACAAGTGGAAGGAATCGACTTTGACGAAACCTTTGCACCTGTGGCTAGAATTGAGTCAATAAGACTACTTCTTGCTATAGCTTGCTACCTTAAAATCACATTGCACCAAATGGATGTTAAAGCGGCTTTCTTGAATGGGTACTTAGATAAAGAGATCTATGTTGAGCAACCTAAAGGGTTTGAAGACCCATTTCACCCAGACCATCTATACAGACTTGATAAGGCCTTATATGGCTTGAAACAAGCTCCTAGAGCATGGTATGGGCGTCTAACAAGTTTCCTTCTTGAATATGGATTTGTTAGAGGAGAAGTCGATAGGACATTGTTCATTCTTAGGGAAAATAAAGAGCTTGTCATTGCTCAGATCTATGTTGATGACATAGTTTATGGTTCCACATCTAAAACGTGTTTTCAAAATTTTGTGGAAGCTATGACATCAACTTTCGAGATGAGCATGATAGGAGAACTTAATTATTTCCTAGGACTGCAGGTGAAACAGTCAGATGATGGAATCTTTATCTCTCAGAGCAAGTATGCTAAAAGTCTGATGAAAAGGTTTGGATTGGAGAGTGCAAAGAGCTCAAAAATACCTATGGGATCATCTCTTAAGGCAACCAAAGATCAGGCAGGGGAGGATGTTGACCCAACTCTGTATAGATCCATGATAGGTAGACTTGTTTATCTTACTGCCAGTCTTCCCGATATTATGTTCAGCGTAGCTGTGTGTGCTAGATATCAGTCTGCTCCTAAAATTTCTCACCTTAATGCTGTCAAGAAAATCATTAAGTATGTGTCTGGGACAAGTGAATTAGGGATCTGGTTCACCAAAGACACTAATACCAACTTGGTTGGTTTTAGTGACTTTGATTGGACATGGGATATAGATGACAGAAAGAGAACTAGTGGGAGTTGTTTTTTCTTGGGTAATAATCTTGTGTCATGAGTACGATCATGAAGCAAAATTGTGTTTCTCTCTCCGCTTGAACTGAGTATGTAGCAATCGGGAGTTGTTGTTCACAATTGATATGGTTGAAACATATGCTTGACGACTATGGTCTTGATAGTAATATCTTGACCATGTATTGTGACAATTTGAGTGCTATAAACATTTCCAAAAATCCTGTACAACACTCACGCACTAAACATATTGATATCCGCCATTACTTTTTGAGAGATTTAGTAGAAAAGGACTTTATTCAAATAGAGCATATTGATACTAAACATCAACTTGCTGATATTTTGACCAAAGCCCTGGACCATGAGAGATTTTCAAGTTTGAAAAAATCTCTTGGTTTATGTTTTCTATAAATCTGCTGTTTCAAGTGTTGCCGTCTGTGTTGCCAACACTGACAGCAACACTGTGTATTTGTTGTATATTTTTATTATTTAAAAAAAAAATTAGTTAGTTTGATCCAAAATGTGGGGCACTTACTGACCTTTTTGTTCTAGTATGTGTACATTCTTAAGGTTAATATTTTTTTAAAAAAAATACCCCTTTGTGCTTAAAGTGACAAAGTCACTTATATTGTGTTATTGAAAAAGACAAAGCTTGTTAAAATACTCCCAAAGTAACTCGGGGCACGACGTTCGCTACGACGATGTTTTCTTGCCAAAACGGGAGTATAATGTAGTTGTTTTATACTAAGTATTAGGGACATGGAGCTCGCTACTACAGTGTACCTTACTTGAAAGGTATAAAACTTACTACATATAGCTTTACACTTTAATAAAAAACTCGGGGCACGGAGCTCGCTACTACGATGCTTTCTTGTAAATACAGAAAGTGTAAAGCTTGCTTAAAAATTGCCTAAGGGATGATAAGTTATATATGTTGAAAAAATATCAAGGGGATTTTATTTAAAAATGTTGCCTTATGTGTCACGCAACATTGCTAGTAACACATTAGTAGATGCTACATTATTTTTTTATTTCTTATTTTTGTTTTTGTTAATTAAATTTTGAATTTCCAAAAGTCTATTTCCTTATATTTAGAGTTTGTGAAATTTAAAAGGTTTTTAGTAAAAATATTTAACTTTTGTCTAACTAATTGTAATTTAGAAATATCTATTTTTTAAAATTCATTATTTGAATTTTGAAAAACACAATTTTATGGATATTACTAAAATTATTTTTAGTTATTATATATTTAAAAATGATTTTTTTTTTTTTAAATGGTGGATAACAGTGTTGGGTTGTTGGGTTTGTTAGAGATAAAAGGGATTTAATTTGATTTAAACTTGTCAAATCAAATTAAAACCCTCTTTCTATTCAATCATTAAACCCTCCTCCTCACTAAATCCTCTCTCTCTCTCTCTCTTCTTGTCTCTCTCTCTCTAGGTGGAAATAAACCATTCCCTGTTCCCTTTCTTCTTCGTCTTCCTTCGAATTTCCATGGTCAGTCCCAAAAATTCTTCCCAAATTTATTCCCCCATGGAAATCTCACCTTTAGACATTATTGTCTACAATTCACCTCAAATTCCCATTCCTATAAGTCTTCCAAAAGCTACCCCTTCCGTTGAACTCACCTTTGATCCTCAAAAGGAAACCAAGAAACAAAAGGCAGTTGATGCTTCTTCGTCATTTCGAGGTGGAGTTCGTCGACAATCCGAAAGGATCAAGACTTTGTTCAGGTCCAAAATCCCTTCCAATACAGCGGATGATCCAGTCAATGTGGAGGATAGCTCAAGTTCATCGCTCAACATTTCGTCCGAGGACAATTCGGACCCAATCTTCAAAGAGACCAAGGAGCCCTCATCAACTTCTGATGAGGATGAGGAAGCATGGATGGAGGATGAGGAAACTCTAGCTCAAGCCCAGTTCTGGATTGCCAAGAAACAGAAAATTCAGTCCAGTGTTGCCCCAAGTGTTGCCAATCCAATGGCAACACCTGAGACAACACCTGCTGCCAAGACCAAAGCCCAGTCAAGTTCACCCTCGTATTCTCCCATTTCCTGGCCAGAGGTAACCACTCCTACTCCCTCTCAAGATTCAAAATCTGATTACGAGTCTTTTGGATATTATGAACGCCCATTCCTTTCCGAAGAATTTTATAGTGAATCCAACTTAGATAAGTGGGTTCAAGATTCTGAGAAAAAGATTCTGAATGAAAGGAACATGTTTGTGACTCAATTCAAGGAGTTAGGAGTGTATCAATTTTTGGAGGACATAATTTTTTTACCTACGGTTGTTAAGGTGTCCGTTTATGTTGAAAGTGTAGTTAGAAATTTCTTTGCTCATCTTAGGGAGGATATTGATGATAAAAACACCCCTCATTATGGAAAGATTTTTGTTAGGGGCAAAATATATGACTTTAATACTTCTATCATCAACAAAACTTTCGGCCTTCCTAATGTTGAAGATAAGTGCTTGGACATTGAACCGAATAATCTAGCTAGCTTTCTGACTGGAGGGAGAATATCAGTTTCGAGTGACCATTTTAAATCTACCCACCTTACTTCTCTGTTCAGTGTGCTTCACAAAATTTGTATAACAAATTGGCTCCCTACAGCCAATGAAAACACAGTGACATTTGAGCAAGCCACTTTGTTGTACAAATTAGGTAAGAAACAGAGAGTCAACTTTGGAAGGTTGGTATTTGTTCACCTAGCTGCATGGCCCAAGAAAAGAAAAACTTCCTCCTTCATTTTCCCTTCCCTCATTTACAATGTCCTCTTGTACCAAAACCTCAAACCTTGGAATGCTGATAATATCTCTGAAAAGCCTGTCTATTACAGAATTAGCAAACATTTTACAGAAGGTGATAGGCACAGAGATTTGTCATGGGTTTTGGTTACAAATGCTCCTTCGTTGGTTGCCCCTGCTTCAAGTGTCGCCCCAAGTGTCGCCCCTGAAATTGGCAAAACTTCAGGCAACATTGCCCCTGTGATGATAGATGCTTCCATGGTTCTTAATTTTTTTCAATAGTCAGGTGAAGCATATAGACTCGGTGATACAAGGGTGGCTGGACATGCGTACAGATATGATGAAAATGGTGGAATTGATTTCTTCCAAAATAGGGGGAGATCAATCAAGGCCAAGGCGTGATGATGGAGCGGATGGAGCTGGAGCTGGACCAAGTGGCACAGCTGAGGGAGGTGAAGGAGCTGAAAATGCAGAAGGTTGAAGGTGGTTCGCATGGTTACTTGATTTGGTGGTTTGGTAACAAAAACAATTTTATTTGTTTTTATTTGGTTTGTTATGCTTAAACAATTTTAATTTCTGTTTTTTTTCTTTGTTTCGGCTGGAATTTTCTTCAAACATTGGTGGATGGTTTTTGCTAAATGGATGGATAGTTATTTTTAAGATTTTAATAATTATTTTTGTTAGTTATTAATTTCGTGATTAAGGGGGAGATAAATTCGAAATTATGTGACTACATTTGTCTGAAGGTTGATGTTTCCACTTGTGTAAGTGTGATACTTTGATGAAAAATATTTTCAACATTGCCTGAAGATTGATGTTTGCTAATTATTTATCATCACGGCATTTTCATTTTTTGTTATGTTTGACTAACTGCTTTTGTAAAGATCATCACATTGGTATTTTGTGAAGAAATCAGTAACTAAGGGGAGATTGTTAATGTTAAATCATGTGTTGCCATGAATGTTTGTCCCAAGTGTTGCAAACCGGTGTTGCCAGTTAAGCCACAAGTATTGCCATTTGGATTTGGCAACACCGAAATAGTTACCGTATTTTTCACAAATAATAATGTGAAAATTAATGTTTAAATAATGTAGTTAGTCCGCTTAAAATGAGCTTGAATAGGTCATCGACCGCCGGTGCGTGATGTTCGAAGAAGAGGAGGAAATTAACATATAAACATGTGTTTATATGATTAATTAATGACCAAGAAAAAGATATATTATTTAGCTATTCGGGGAGAACAAGTCGAGTACAAGACATCTATAGCCGAGAGGTACAAGCAAGAGAAAGCCAAAGAAGACTAAGTCTCCTACAATTGAGGCGAGAAGGCTAAAATGGAGGAAACAACTTCAAGGCTGTTGCTAATCATTTTGAGTAGGCTCCAAGTCTTTGTGGCCTATAAATAGTGCAGTGGATCTTTATTGAAGATCATCCAATTCAGAAAACGCAAATCTGCACAAGAAATAGAATTCTGCTCTTAAGTGTTGCCATTCTGTGTTGGCAACACTCGATCCGACACTCGAGAATTTCATAGTATTTTTATATTTTTGTGGAGGTTTCTGAGTGTTCATTTTCGTAGAGAGTTCTTTATATATCGTTCCTTAAGTTAATGATTGTTTATCATTAAAGGAACTTCTTTGACCTTGTATTGAATTCATATTATTAATAGAAAGGTCTTGCCCTCTCGCACCCATCAAGTTATATATTTATATAACTTGATAAAAATTATTTTCTTGTGTATTGCTTTTATTCTTCCGCTGAAAATTAGATTTATTTCTATTTATTTGTGTTTTTCTAGAATTGGTGTGTATTGTTGTTAATGTTGCCAACACTAAGGACAACACTTGTGAGTTTCGTCTCACTTTGTGAGTTTCACCTCACTTGTTCTAAGCCATAGACAATTTCAAATGCTAATCTCCATCAATTCAAAATTTAAAACTTTTGCCGGTTCATGATTCGATAGAATATGGTTTGTGGGCTCATTAATACGGGTCGACCCATATTTCTTTAGCCTATAAATATCAAACCCTATTTCTTTTTCATTCTTTTATCACCTTTAGAGCTTGAAACTGCATTTTAGAGAGAGAAAAAACTTTTCACAGCTACCTTAAGCATTCCTCATTGCTAGTTTCCTTTCGTAAGTGTTTTAATCTCTTCACTGCTTGTCTCCCCCCTTTATTTGTTCTTCCTTGCATATAATTACTTATTGTATGAAGCGTCCTCTAGAGTTAGGTAATGGGATGACCCCTGATACTTTCGTCATCGACAAGAAGTCCGATGGGATTTATAGAAAGGTAGCTACCTCCTGGGTCAAACTGTAAGGATGTACCTTTCTGGTGACATGCTGGTGTTAGGTGACCATTGAAATTACTCGGGATCCGGCTCGCGCGCGGAGGCCCCCGTGCATCTCGCATTCGTCGCTTTTCGGGAAGTTCGCCCGGATCCGAGAGGCAGCGCGTTCGCGCCCCGGCATCTGGCTTATTCTGCTTTAGCGTGTTGGAGGTGTCTCGCTGTGTTTTTCTTGTAGAGTCGCCACGCCGTTTTTATTGTTAAGCCCAAAACATTGAAAAAGGGCATCGCTTTAAAAATAATAATAAACCTGTTTTTGTGTGATGATATTTTGAGTTCGGAGGTCAGATGACTCCTCGAGAAGAGAATATTAGAATCTTAGAGCTCACCCGAGTCGCCTCGTAAAAACGAGTCTTTTGGATACCCCTAATATTCTTTAACTATTGTGTGTGTGTGTGTGCTTTTAAAAATGCATGTTGTATCGGATGTCTACATTGTACACTATGTATTGAAATGTATAGAAATAGTAATGGAAGGAAGCCTTACCAATGTTGGTTTGTGTCTGTCTTCCGCTGGGGAATAGTGTTTGAGGATGGAATGATGTTCCGGCACGGACCGGGATTGCTTCGGGAGGGGCCGGTTGTCTGCGGACAGAGTTTCGGCATGAGTTGAGATTGTAGGCTGCGTTAGGGCAGAGGTTCGGCGTGCATTGAGATCGTAGGGATTACTCAGGCAGAGTTTCGGCGTGCGTTGGGATGGCGGAGTCACTCGGGGCAGTAGTTTCTGGCCGCATGCGTTCAAGCTACCTAGGCTTTGACTCCTGAAAGAGCCGGGACACCTTGGAAAGACCAGGCAAGGCCTCGGAGTACCACGAGGGGCCTCAGAGTACCTCGAGAGTGCCTCGGGGCAGCGCGAGAGCGTCGCGGGAGTGCTCGGGGAGGCTTCGGAGCACCACAAGGGGGCTCGGAAGGCCTTGGAAGGATTCGAAAGGGGCCGGGACTGCCTCGAGAGGACTTAGAGGGGTGCTAGAAGGCTAGGGGAAGAAGAGAGAAGAGGGAAATGTTTTTGAAAATGGGAGGTGGAGCCCTCTATTTATAGTGCCAGAAAAATGCAAAGAGGTCCGTACGGACCTCCTAGGTTATCCAGAGTTTTAGTTTTCCTCGATTTGAGGGAATATGTGATAATTGTGAATATTTTGGAATGATGGTGTCCCCTGTGCAAAGAGGTCCGTACGGACCATCTTGGCATGTAAAGAGGTCCGTACGGACCAACCATGCATGGGGGTAATGATTTCTCCGGGATTTGAGGGAATATTGTGGACTTTAAGGGGATTCAGTAATTATGGCAACAAAGAGGTCCGTACGGACCTTATTTGCTTTTCCAATTTCCTGAAAATTCCCAAAAGGTCCTTTTGTCCCTTTTTATCCCAGAAAGGCTCCTCCCTTGGTTTGGCTGAGGGTTTTGAGTGCTATAGGTCTTCGAGACTGTGTTTGTGAGTCTGCGGTGTTTCCTATGTGCTCGAAAAAGGGTAATCCAAATTGGGGTACTTACAGAAGCCCCTCGGCGACGTCACTTATGAAAGAAGTGGGGTCATTGATAAGATAAGGGTCCTAATCTGGATCACGTGCTGGGAGAGGATGTGACCGTGGAGGTCAGGGTGAGGACGTGGCGGTGTCCTGTTGTGTGACCATTTAGGTCAGTTGGCTGGACCCTGTGATAGGATTCCTACGTATCCCTGGTGGGAATCAAGCCTAATCGTAGTTCGGGTGTGGGGTGAGTGTTTGTGGTGCACGAGGATGGAGAGGGTCCTGTGAGTGAAACTTTGTGTATGGACGTGGTGGTGTCCTGTGGGTGACCGCATAGGTCGATGGTGAGGACGTTGCGGCATCCTGGGTGACCGTATAGGTCGATGGCTGGACCCTGTGATAGGATTCCTACGTATCCCTGTCGGGAATCAAGCCTAATCGTAGTTCAGATGGCGTGAATTTGTGAGTGTATGTGGGCATGATGGTGCCCTGAAGTATCGTGTGACTGCCGAGGTCAGTGGTAAGGACGGGGTGGTGTCCTATGATGTGGTGACCGCCGAGGTCAATTGTGAAGACGTGGTAGTGTCCTGGGATGGAAACTTTACGATTTTCCTAATCGGGTGGTTTAAGGCCTTCCCGGCCGGAGATAGTGATTTGGGAGGTTTATACGGTCTTCCGGACCGAGTGGTTTAAAGCCTTCCGGGCTGGAGGTAGTGATGTGGGAGGTTTATACGGTCTTCCGGACCGAGTGGTTTAAAGCCTTCCGAGTGGAGATAGTATGCAAGACTTGAATCGTCTTACGGTTGCGGTTGCCATGGCGTGAGGACTCAATCGATCTTCCTGGTTGTGGATTTGTGCCATGCATGAGGACTTGAAATCGTCTTCAAGGCCGCGTGGGTTTGCCATGGGCGCGTGAGGACTTCGGGAGTCATCTTTCTGGCTGCGGTTTGCCATGCGTGAGGACTCTCAATCGTCTTCTAGGCATGGCCGGTTGTGCCATGCACAAGGTGAGGACTTCAATTGTCTTAAATTGGCCGTGCTTGCCATGCGTGAGGACTTCGAGTCATCTTACGGGCTACGCCACTTGCTACTCATCATGCGTGAGGACTGAACGTTCTGTCTTACAGGCTGCGGTTGTGTCATGTATGCGAAGACTTCCGAGTCGTCTCTCGAATGTGTGGTTTGCCATGCGTGAGGACTTGAGTGCCGTCTTAAGGCTTGCGGTTTGCCATGCGGTAAGAGGACTTGAATCGTCTTAAGCTGGCGTTGTGTCCATGTATGAAGACCCGAGTCATCTTACGAATGTGTGGTTTGCCATGTGTGAGGACTTGGAAGTCGTCTTACGTCGCCGTTTGCCATGTGTGAGGACTTGAATCGTCTTCCGGCCGCGGTTGTGTACATGCTATGGACAAGACTCAGTCGTCTTCCCGAGATGTGGTTTGCCATGCGTGAGGTGACTTGAATCGTTCTTCCGGCTGCGATTGTGTCATGTATGAAG